>JAVTVY010031084.1:0-12273 GCA_036873755.1 Hanleya hanleyi
CTCTCTATGTCTACATGCTGATCATTGACTTGAGTTCAGTAAACACTTGTACCTAATGTGACGGTGCGTTAAATAATAAAATATGGTGTTTGATATTTCAATTTGTTTTGCTGTGAACATACTAAACACACCCAGGGCGGCTCCCCAGCCTGGGTATGATGTAACATTGGGGATAATAAACTGTATGAACATTGCTGAACTTGTTGTTATTCACATCACCCCATTGACTTGATAGGCAGATCCCAATAAGCCCGGGGACCGATATTATCCCTTTTGGCTAGAGGTGATAGGGGTTTTCCCCTAGTTTAGAACTGATTGTGCTAAAAATAGATCAACAGCTAGCTTGCTATAAAAAGGAAACGGCCTGGCCGTTTCATCAGACACTCTGTCAGCCACCAAGATGTTCACTTGTACTACGTGCTCGAAATCATTCACTCGCCGGCACGACTTGCGCCGCCATGAGGCTACCAAGCACGATGGAACCGCCCGGTATAGCTGTACGATATGTAGGCCTACACTGTCGTTTCAGCGCCCAGATCATTACAGCGCCATGAGCGTTCAATTCATGGGCCATCCAAGCGTCCATGCGAAGAATGTGGTCAACTCTTCAAACGACCCAGTCAGTTAAAACGGCATGAGCGTTTGATTCATGGTCCGTCACCACGGCATGAGGGACAACTTTCCACTAAAGAGGTACCCAGGAGGGACAGATCCACTGAAGATGAACCCGGGGAGGAGAATGGCACTGGTGATGCGATCACGGAGAGCCCGCCTATACCCACAGCTCAGAAGAGCCTAGATATCCAGCCGGTCCCTAGCATCACTGTTTCCAGTCATACGCCTGACAACAACGAACATTTTCTGGAAGATGCGGTGGATGTTCCCAGCGATCTCTTACCCGAAGATCATCCAGTGAGTGAGATGTATCGACGCCATTGGTCCATGATCCGACACTGCTTCCGCCGTCATCGCCCTATATTGGACTTGTACAATTTCCGACTGACCGACCTCGCCTGTCTACGCAGCTACGTGGAAGCCATCTTCAATGACCAACCTACGTCCTTCACATTAAATGTAGCATTTGGGTACATCTTATGCCATAAGATGACGCGTGAATTGTGCTATTTCTATTCCAGTGCCATCAACCCAGTGTACGACCATCCTTTCACAATCACCAATCGGGCGTCGCTAGAGACGATGCTGGCCCAACTGGACACTGTGGATCCCTTAGAATGGGCCTATGAACAGCGTCCCAACACCAAGTGGATAGTGGAGAGGGTCACCAATGTTACGTTCTTCGTGGTTAAACTGACACACCACCCCCATCGGATGAAAGTATTCACCCATGCACTGATAGATACTCAGAATGCGCAAACAACCATCTGAGGATATGTTTCCTCAACGGTATCCTGGCCTGTTCGATGACGATTAGAACAAACGGTTCAGAGCGAACATGGCCGAAGATGGAACTTTCTGAAATGGCGACTTCTGATTGGACAAGAGTAGCCGAGAATACATCTAACGGACAGGAACGAATATGACAGATGCAAATGGTGGCCTCTGATGGGACAAGAATATTCTTGAATTGTAAATATACCCAACGCGGCTCCCCCAACGTGGGTATGTTATGATGTAACATTGGGGAGAATAAACTATATGAAAAAAAACTTCTTGTCGTTGTTGTTCTCTCATGTGTGATCCTTGTTGTTGTTGCTGTTGTTGTTCTCTGTCCGGTCTATATCATGGTGTTATGTTAGAGTGTTAAGGTGTAACGACGGGCGTCGACGGGCGTCACTGCATTTCGAAGAATTAGTGACAATTCCATGGAATATCAGAGCTTCTGAGCTATTTCACCTGGGCGTTGAAGCATTAAGAATGGCGTTGGTGAGCGTTGCTACAAGATGACACCTCACACGACGCATTCGGACCAAGGATGGTCCATCTCTACACCAAATACCATCCTTCACTGCCCCAAAATGCCCACTTTCGCTACTACTCCTACTGATGACGTCACCAATGACGTCACAGATGCTGCGGACAGCCCTCAAATCGAGGTCTGCACGCCGAGAACTACAAGATGACACCCCACACGACGCATTCGGACTGAGGATGAAGCATCTCTACCCCAAATACCTTCCTTCACTGCCCCAAAATGCACACTTTCGCTACTACTCCTACTGATGACGTCACCAATGACGTCACAGATGCTGTGGACAGCCCTCAAATCGAGGTCTGCACGCCGAGAGCTACAAAATGACACCCCACACGACGCATTCGGACCAAGGATGGTCCATCTCTACCCCAAATACCTTCCTTCACTGCCCCAAAATGCACACTTTCGCTACTACTCGTACTGATGACGTCACCAATGACGTCACAGATGCTGTGAACAGCCCCCAAATCGGGGTCTACACCCCGAGAGCTACAAGATGACATCTTCCAGGACGCATTCGAACCGTGAATAGGCCATCTCGACCCCAAATACCTTCATGTACTGCCCCAAAATGGCCACTTTACTTACTACAACCAACTGCGCATGCGCAGATTAACGCGACTTGCACTTAAAAATACACCATTCTGACTCTAACCCACACAAGCTTCACTTTAACACCTTCCACGACCCATTCGGACCCATAGGGGTCCATCTCTACCCCAAACACACACCCACATACCCCCAAAATGCCTGATTTCTCTACTACGGCCAGACTGCGCATGCGCATATTGACGCGACATGCATTTAAAAACACGCCATTCTGACTCTACCCCACACAAGCTTCACTTTGACACCTCACACGACCCATTCGAACCGTGAATAGCCCATCTCTATCCCAAACACACCCCTACATAGCACCCAAAATGCCTGTTTTCTATACTACGGCCAGACTGCGCATGCGCAGACTATTGAACACGGACGAACCATTAGTGTAGTCAAGTGCTCCTTCACGAGGGCTTCAAAATAAGACCTCACTCGACCCCATTGGACCATTAGGGACTCACCTAGACTCCAACATGTCCACCCCGTATGGCAATATACACCCATAGCCATGCAGTATAGGCCTATGGGCCTACCCAGGCCTTGGTGACTTTTTTCAAAAATTTCACCGATTCGCTCCGCAACACTTCCTATCATGTTCTAAATGACGAGACGAGTAAAACGAGACCCCACAACCCTACCGCAAATGTATAGAAGTACGTTTCCCAGGGGGACAAACATTGATCCTATACCCTCAGTATGGGACTATATGAGGCTATATCGTACTTTTTCAAACATTTCACCGATTCGCACGGGGACACTTCCTATCATGTTCTAAATGACGAGACGAGTAAAACGAGACCCCACAACCCTACCGCAAATGCATAGAAGTACGTTTCCCAGGGGGACAAACATTGATCCTATACCCTCAGTATGGGACTATATGAGGCTATATCGTACTTTTTCAAAAATTTCACCGATTCGCACGGGGACACTTCCTATCATGTTCTAAATGACGAGACGAGTAAAACGAGACCCCACAACCCTACCGCAAATGTATAGAAGTACGTTTCCCAGGATGGTCCTATACCCCCCATACCCCATATAGGCATTTTCACGTCATTTAGGATAAATTCCGCGTTCCGTATTTTTCAGGAAAAATTTTACATGCACCCACCCATGCTTGAAATATACTTCACTTTGATACCTCATACAACTCCATCGGCCCATTAGGGGCTCCCCTAGATACCAAAACGTCTATTTGCATACCCTTGGGCCACCGCACATGCGCAGAATGCCGATATTTCAACCCCACACCCAGTCCATCAGATGCCCCTTCACGAATGCTTCACTTTGATACCTCACTCGATCCCATTGGACCATTAGGGGCTCCCCTAGCTCCAAAACGTCTATTTTCATACCTTGGGCCACCGCGCATGCGCACAATGCCGATATTTCAATCCCACACCCAGCCCATTAGATGCCCCTTCACCTAAGCTTCACTTTGATACCTCACTCGACCCAATCGGACCATTTTATCTAGGGACTACTTTTTCTCCGCGGAAGCTTTTTCCCGAGACCGAATCACCGCCAAAACCGCGGCCAGACCGCATCACCGCGGATGAATACAAAGGTTACAGGTTGCCGGAACTATAGTCACCCAGAGTTATCTCCCCCTAGATTGGAACTCTCTTGTGCTGGAGGTAGTTTTCCCCCAACGATCACATGATCGTCACGTGATCAAGTTCCTCCTCAATCCTCCACCGGGGGGAACAAAAAAGTAGGTCAATGGGACTCGTAATCCGTTTTATATACTACTAGCGACGCTGCGTAGGATGTTTACCCACCTTCACTGAATTTGAAGGAAACCACTGATATCTCAGATGGAACTTCATATCCGAGCCTACAACTTTACAAGAATGAACAGGGCTTTATCTCACGCCGACCCTATGACAAGAGAGCCGATTTCAAATTTGACATGGTTAACTTTTGAGTTTTGAATTATCCCCAGACATTCGACATCTGAATTTAGAGAAGTGGGACAACAATAATTCCCCTAAACTGATTAAACTGCCTGCAGCGCTCTTGTTAACAGCATGGACAGAAGTATAGTTGTTCAGCTTCTTGAAACAGCTATAAATCTAGCTTTGTATGGTGTTTTATACAACACAATCCGTTACAAATGCTTTTTGTGGAAAATGTTAAGCAGGGCTATACCACCAATCGCCTCCACTCAAAGTTTACCAAATTTGTCGATACATATCATAGCAACTTTCGTAACTTGTGTCTAATTTCGCTTAACCCGAGTCAAGGGATCTTACGAACTCCATACGCACCAAGATTATTGTGTTCATATGAACGGTTACAATCAAAGCATGACAAAGATACATCATTCTCTAGACAACGACTTTTCAAACGAATATCATATGGAATAAGAATACTGAACAGCTAAACAGATTTGATATTTGGAAAATCATGATGTCGTGTCGGCATCATTGAAAACTATTAACCGCTTCACTTTTGTAGAAAAACAGCCTATGTTTATGTATACTATGACTTCCCTGAGGAAAAATAAAAGTACGCTGCAAATGAAAGAACCATTTCAAAAGGTCCTAAGAGTATATGCATTATTTATTTTCCTTTTTTTCAACCGAGCAAAAAAAAACTGTTAAACGTTGGACGGTGGCCCGTGAGTGCCATTCCTCATTATTCTTTTCGAGATTTTTAAATGGTATAACTTTCCTTCAATCAAATATGCTGGTACGCATATTATTATATGCCTGATATAAACCAACTTTGTTAATTCACCGATAACGTAACGATCTTCGAGCCCCTCTCAAGTATATATTTGACATTTTCGCCCAGTTGGCTCAATTATGTAATCTATATACATTGTTGTTTAAACAATAAATAAGCAATGATAGTTAAAATAAATCGCAAAAATAAGTAAAATATACATTTGTACACTGGTGGAACCACTCTTTCATTTGCAGCACACTTTTTCCAAAGAATCACTATTCCTTTAATTTTGTCCTTGTGCTGTTGTTATGCGACTTAGGTCGTTGGGTTATCGACGCGGAAATTCTTTAATAGACGACGGCTGAATATTGAGTGACATACCACATACCACTAATCAAACATAGTTCAATTTCAATTCCGTAGGTCTTCTCCAACCACTGAGGATTATAAATAAATTGACCAACGAGATACAACGGACTATGTTATTCGAGAACAATATACCATCAATGATAATTAAAATATATCACGATATAGCGTATTTCGATGATATCGTCCAGGGATAGTGATCGAGATACCCAAGACCAGCTATTGGTGAAACTTTTGTATTTAGGTTATAAACTGGACCTAATATAAAACATCCTCATAAAATGAACCAGAGGATCGCGGTGTTACCAGGTGCTGGTTATGGAGTTGAGTATACATATTCCACCTGCTTCTGTATCGACTTACTCCTCCACTGGAATTACTTTGAAAATATATTCGAGAAAACAAGCCATTTCTTTAGGAGAGAGGTATTTTTCTTCCTACCACTCACCCCGATACATCACACTTGTACTAGACTCCCAAAACGCAAAAACACCACACAGAGCTAGATTTATAGCTGGTACAAGAAGTTATACAACGTCTGCTCACTTTGTTGAAAAGAGCCCTGCAAGCAGTTAAATTGTTTTGGGGGAATTATTGTGGGGCCATTTCAAGAAATTCAGATGCCGAATGCATGAGAATAAGTGTCGAAACTGCATATGCACAGGTCTCGAAATCTTTGGGAAGACCTATATAGCACAGAACACATACTTTCGCAACTCAGTGTAAACTACTTTTTCGCATCAGGGCCTCATTGAACACCTTAGTTCATTAATAATATCGGCGTTCAATAAAACTGGTCGATGTCAGAAATGCCAGAAGCCATAAGGTTTTCTTCAGCTCTACTGCATGCAAAGGATATCATTATTGAGATATGTCTTTGTTTATAGATTTGCTAACTTCTCTGAGCAATATCTATGTAAAAATCGGCAATACCATCTATCAACAGCGTACAGGTATCCCAACGGGTACAGGTTTCGCACGGCGTTTCGGAGAGGTATATCTCGTGTCAGTACGCCTGCATAAATTGTCAAAAGAAAACCACTACCTGCTCCCTCTCATTCACCAAACGATATACAGACGATCTCTTAGCATTGGATGATCCCTATATTAGCGATGCGGTGAATGAAATTGAGATATTCACTGGATTTGAAGTAAACTACTGATAGCACAGATGGAACATCATATCTGAACCTATACCTTTGCAAGAATGAACAGGGCATTCTCTTAATTTGAAATTCACATAGTTAATTGTCTCTTTCTGGAGCGCAATATTCCAGAAGAACCTGCATACAGCGTCTACATATCTCGCATGGTAGCATTTGCTAGATCATGCGCAGAGTGTGATAATTTTAACCGAGATCACAGCAGAAACTTGTCAAAAAAGATTATTCCACCAAACGCCTCCATTCAATCTCAATTCTGTGATAAATATCGTACACGGACGGCAAGATACAATCGTAGTGTGCAGGATCTCGGGCGCTACGTGTCGTAACCTTCGTATAATTCCGCTTAACCTGGGGTTAGGGGCCGTTTGGATATCATGTGATGCGCATCTCCATGGTATCAGTCACAATCAAAGCGCGACTGACATACATACTCTGTAAGAGACTTGGAATTCATTTGGATAAAGTATAATGGTCAGTGATTAAGATTTCATGTGTAGAACATCATGTCCTAATTGCTGGCATCATCAAAAACTGTCGACCGCTTTTTCCTTGCAGGAAACCATCTTGTGGTTTTGTTATTTTTATTTCCTAAACATTTCGGATTGGTGCTAACTGTCATACGAAATAGGTCATTCGATTATTGACGCGTATCTGACGCTTGCTATTGTCATATTCATTCTTCACACACTGCATATTCAGGATTTGAGATAAAATAATCACTTTGACTGTGCAGTGAGGCGCCAAAATCAGTCCAGCCTTGAGTCTGACCTCTGGAGGGGATCCTGATGCTAATATGTCTGCATTCTCCGATTCTCTGATTGAGATTTACTTAATGGAAGACTGCTGGTGAATAAAATAATCTAGATGGTTCTGATCTCGATTCAGTCAGAAATGGCCGTCAGCTTACACAAAATGCGACGATTGATGAATTAAGCTACATATTTTAAGCGTATGGAATGCGCGTTCATTTGTCCAAACAGGAGTTCACATGCATAACTCATTGAGATCACTCAAGATCACTAGAATTATTTTGTTATCAATGCAATCAGAATAAAATCAAATCTATGCTGTACAACTGATAGAAAACCTGACTCGACTTACGACGCGCTTAGCACGATGAATTGTTGTTGTTATCTCTGTGATGATCAATAAAAATCTTAGGAATTAACGAATGACCAGTCATAACTATGGTAAGTCTACGAATAGTTTTTGCGATTGAAACATCTTGATGTATTTACATTCTCACTTGCAAAAAATTAGCTTTAGTCAGATCATTTTGACACTAGCTTGGATTAGTACCTGTCATGTAAGCCATTTTTTTAATATTGACACGGAAATTATTTACGGAAAGTGAGGGCCTACTGAATGCAGAAGCTGACGTTTTTGTCTGTATTTGTATTTGGTATTTGGATAATGTCGTACTGCCTTTCATCCACAACGAGAAGCAGAATATTGATCCCATCACTCCAGCACGAATTAAAATTCAGTTATTTGGCGATATAATCTGAACTATGAGTAAGCTTATGAGTAAAGTCCAGATGAAGAAATTTGGATATTGGTTCCTGATAAGGGATCTTTGTTTGAAGTACAATGGTCATGTATCTTTGTCAAGTTGTACCTGATTGTAACACCATGGACCCATCAATATACGCTTGCTCTTTACGTGCTCTCCTACGTGGTTACTAGGTTTGTGGTCATTGTGTTCGCGGAGAAACGCACCGACACCAAACACCAGATGAAACACGACTATGAGGAAGCAGTTCACACGACACCGTTTTACACGGCTCATTTCTCTCTGAAGTGCTACTTCGTCAATACTACAAATATTTGTCCAGCACAGCATTTTCTTAGTACATTGTTAGTACTTCAACCAACATAGGCAAGGAGGAACTAAAAGGCGAAGCAGGTTAATCTTGTAATAAAGTAGCTAACTTGCTCATTGAAGTGATTTTCCGCGAGTCGTTGATTCATTGGTTGGTTTAGATGGTTTACTATAAAATACATCGAGTGCATTTTCAGATTAAAACATTAGAAGTATGTCGCGTCAAGTTTACGTTTTAGTACCGGTAGTGAAGGTTAGATACAAATTTATCTTTTCAGTTATGGATAATTCAAGATAATGATTATGCGTTTCTATCTTTTATGTATATCAAATGGTAAGCCAATCGGAACGGGTGTGATAAGATATCCATATAAAAAATCGTACTCAGTATTAACATACTCATGGAACTGATCGCTCTGACATAATTATATCTAATACCGCTCAAACCGGTGCCGTGTGGTCATGTCATCCAATATGTCCAAATGAACAGCTACAATAAAAGCCTGACTGAGATACAAATCATCATAGGTATCACTTTTGTTTTGTTTTTTTGTGAAGTTTTAGAAATAAACAGTCAGTATAGTTGTCTGCGGGGTCATATGACTTCTTGTCATTACGTCGACACCGCTTTCCGCCAGCCTTTTAATGTTGCGTTTTACTGTGGGAACTAATCCTTCAATGTCTGGATTCAAAGCACCGACTTCAACATGGCTATACTTGGCGCCCATATTGATAGTATGATGAAGATAAAAGATGAATACCGCAGTGCATCCCCCAAATTTGCAAATCTAGCTCCCTCCAAATTTTAATTTAATCCATCGAACGGTTTACCGATTAATTATCGTGTATGCTGAAGGGAAGTATAAAGATCATGTTGATGTGTTACAGGTAGCAGAGAACGAGAAATTATGCCGGTGCTAGAGGCCGTGTGGTCATATCATCGAAGTTGCCACATGAACAGGTGCAATAAAAGCGTACCTGAGATACAACACATATCACGAATCGTTAGATGTCGGCACCTCTTCCCACTTCCCTTATATGTGTTGTAATCCAGTAAATATTGAAACCCAAAATACGTCCTGGGGAAAATTTTCATATTATAGACACATTACGTTTTCCCCAAAGATTCGCAAACAGCTTATGTCAGGATGCACTTAACAGCAGTGAAAAGATGGCAAATGTGTTTGAGGAGAAACTGACGTGAATCAATCAAACACGAGTTAAAATATTACCTCGAACACGAAAGAGTAATTGCCAAAGCATTTGCTACACGGTTCATTTCTTACACAAGTGCACTGCATTTATATTATCCGCGATTGAATTTCACTTTCGTGACTCATCAACTGGGATGTTTTAAAACCCCCAGAATTTTCCAACACCTTCAAGTGCAACGGTGAACGTAGCTAAAAAGGCGAAACATATTACACTAGTGTCACAGAAGACAGTTTGCTAATTGAGTGCAGTCGTTATCCCTGTTCGGTGTATGGATGTATTACTGTGGTGAGATGGGTTTAGTACAAGTGATATACAGTGCATGTGCCCAATCTTACATACATGTACTCACAGCTACTGTCAAAGTATATCAGGTATATTTGTCCAAAGTAGTTGTCTATGGATTGAGCTAAACACTCCCGTACATGAAGTTGTGGTACCTCATCATTTTCTGTGACCATTTCCTGCTAAATTCGCATATTGTGAAAATTTACACTTCGTTACCGCGTACATATTCTGCAACCAGTTCATTCCTGAAATTGTATATTTCCTGCAACGGGTTTTATTTTGTTTTTTAACTATATAGTACGTTAACAATTATACTTTCGTTATATGAATCGCGTATGTTATATATGATCAGTCACATTTTGTTACTTGTGCCCTGTATGTCGTACAACCAATTCACAATCATTCCGTGAACATCGTTCTGTAGCTAACGCTCATTTCGTCATCTGAACCTAACAAAAATATTCCAATATGCCCGGTAAGACAGAACGTATTTCACCGGACCAGCCAGGCGTTTTTGATCAGCAGCAGAGTTTTTTCTCTTTCCATGAGCACGTGTTATCGATGGGTATACTTATCGAGATTTAAAGGGTCAATGAGAAAATGAACACGGCAAAAATTTGAATACCGTTCAAAACAAATTTTACAAAATAGAAAAACAGAGATAGAAATTTTGTGCTGTATTAATGCAAGCCCTACATATGATGAAACATATAGGTATCAGAATTTTTTCTACACATTTGACAATCTTAACAAAACTATACCGGGCTTATTCTCTTATTAGACTCAGACGTTAATCTTTCGACAGGAAGTAGTTAAACTTCTTGACAGGTGTTGTTAATCGAGATTTTAAGTTATGCTCACTTCCACAAATGAAGTGACGATTTTGCCCTTTTCTCTGCCAATGGACAGCAGTGCTCAGGCCTCGCATATAGTTCCCCGGCGAAACCTGTTAACGAATTAATAGTAGATCAAAATAAAATAGAACAAATGCCAACCGTATCACCGGCCTGTAATTATCCCGTGCAAGAAAATCGAAAAAATGGTGGTCTTTGGCAGAGATGACGTGTAGAGGTTAACGGATCTGGTAGTCTGACGCATATAGTGTAGTTTCGCTCAGGAGTTCGACTTCTTGATATATATATTCATCTCGAGTTCAAGCTGGTGCCAAAGCCAATTCTGGTGCATGATAAGTAGAAATGAATGCTGACGTCACAAGAGCTGGCAGGTCCATTGTAGCTCCCTTAGATCAACCAAACCAGTAATTCGGAAAGGAATGATGAGAGTAAATTATATACAATTCTCTACCAGGATATGGTGTTTCTTCCAATTACTGGGAATTTGCGAGTGAAGATGACATGGATATGTGTTAAACAACCGTGCCACTGGTCTGCTCGAATATTTGGCACCAGGAACCAACAGATATTCATTGAGTGTATAATTTCGCTTTGTTGATACTGTTCTTGGGTTCTGTCACTGTCAGTTGATTAGACTGACAACATAGGAGACGGAATTTATACCGGGAAAAGGGGAAGAGGTTCATCGTAAATGGTTCATCGCAATTCATCTCATCTGCCCAAAACCTTCATAATAATTTATTTGCTAGGGAAGCAAATCGTTATAATCAAGAGATGGATGAACTTTGTCCACTGACATACCGTCCCCCATTGTCAGACAATGTAACCTCCTAACTTTTCTGCGTAACAACCTCTGACTGCACTTGGCCGAAAAAGTGGCGCGCATGCGCATTCACCTGATATCGATTTTCGACGACAATGGAAGAGCCTATCTGCATACTATAAAGATGGAAAATGCATTCAAAATACCTTATGGAATAATGCACAAGTTAGATACTCAACTATTTGGGAAGCGTACACAGTAGAACGCCGTTATTGACTGTGAAGTCGTGAGCCCTATCCCCTCTGTTTAGTAACGGATTTTGCTGATTGACTTAGAGACAAACCCTCAAAACTGTGCGCCGAGAGTCTAGACCGAAAACAATCAGAGGCTAGATCTGATAGTAGGCGGTTTACAATATGATGCCACGAGAGTGGATTGAACATGACCTAGCGAATATTTGCATTCTCGAACACAACAAATTCTGTCTTGGATTGTTTCCCAGGATATGCACTTTCGTTAAGTCCTCCAAGAAGCAATTTCAACCATATGTAGAAGATAGAACAACTGTTTTGTTGATAATGTACTACTTT
>JAVTVY010031085.1:0-119076 GCA_036873755.1 Hanleya hanleyi
TTTCTTCAACCGCTAAAAAGTTGAGTGTCACCATTTAAGTGAAATGCTCTAGAGTGTGACTTGGAGTACTCCTGCCTACCTGAATGGTATCTTGGTATATCCATACATTTTTTGAATATTCATGAGATTTGGTTGGATAATTATTTAACTAGATGTGAAAATTAAAGTTTGCCTAATAATGTACATGAAAAAATTAATGATTGACTCTATTTTTATATTTATTTTATGACCAGTCACGGGAGATGTCGTATACGACAGTGATAGCTCGAACAGCACTGTTTTCCCATTAGACCGTAAGTAAATATGAACAGATGAATGATTACCTTATTTGGATAGATTCTCAAAGATAATTGATAAAAACATTCCTACCATACACCATGGGTTATGTAGATGTACCTTTATTTGCCATAATACTTGTTCCTACCTTTGTTTTGTTAGTCGGGGAGAAATGCTGTCATAGCATGTATGAGGTGATTTTCATTATAATAGTATTCCATTGTATCTGGGTCATGACAACTACTTCCATGTAATGTAGATTAATGAAACCTATCATAAACAATGTCCCTATCACTCGCTTTCTATATTTGTAGTGAAGAATAGCACAATGGCTATACCATGTCATTGTACCTTTCACATCTATATATATTTCAGTCTAACCTCCCACGTTTTTCCCCCACCCTGCCTGTTCTTAGGCAGTGTGTAAGCTGATGAATTCCACAGATTTTAGTCTCACCAGTGAAGTGAAGCTCTATAAACTTGAATGTTAGTCGGTTGGTTGGTCTGGTCACACTTTTGAATTGAACTCACTTGATGGAGCTTATTGACGTCGTGTTTGAATATTTAATTGCCCCCCCCCCCCCACAATTAGTGGGGGGAGGGAAATTATTAGAAACACCGGGTGTCCGTAATTCGGTTAAACATTTCTTGTCCGATCAGTAACTCGAGAACCGTTGAGCTGATTGACTGATCGAGTGGCTTGACATCGGTGAGAGGACGGTTGGGATTGCTTTTCAGGTACTTGCTAAATCCAAGATGGCCACAATCAGCCAATTTTGGTTTTTAGCAGTTGTATCTTTGCACCTTTCCTTTCCAACCAATAACTCCGGAACTATTCAACCGACTTCAAACTTAGAGGTTGAAATGACATCGGTGAGAGGACAGATGGGATTACTTTTCAGTTATCTTTGTAATCTAAGATTACAACACATATAAGGGAAGTGGGAAGGGGTGCCGACATACTGACTGCGTCACATGACTTCACAGAATAGTCCTCTAGTTAACCTATTCTAAAGCACATACCAAGAATCTAACGATTCGTGATATGTGTTGTATCTCAGGTACGCTGTTATTGTACCTGTTCATGGCCGTCATCAACCATCTTGGATTGTCAGCAGTTGGATCTTCACACATTTCTTGTCCAACCAATAACTCAGTAACTTTTGAACCAATCGTCTTCAAACTTGGAGAGTGCCTTGACATTGGTGAGAGAACAGTTGGGATTGCTTTTCATTTACGTGCATAATCCAAGATGGCCACAATCATTCATCTTGGATTCTAGCAGTTGTATCTTTACACATTTCTTGTCGGACCAATAACTCGAGAACTATTGAACCGATTGGTTTCAGGCTTGGAGAGTTTCTTAACACCGGTGAGAGGACAGTTTTGATTGCTTTTCAGTTACCTGCGTGATCCAAGATGGCCATCTTGGATTTCAACAGTTGTATCTTTGCACATTTCTTATCCGACCAATATCTCGATAACTATTCAACCGATCAACTTCGAACTTGGAGATTGTCTTGACATCGGTGGGAGGATGGTTGGTATTACTTTTCAGTTATCTGTGTAATCCAAGATGGCCGTCATCAACCATCCTGGATTGTCAGCAGTTGGATCTTCACACATTTCTTCCCCGACCAATAACTCGGTAACAATTGAACCGATCATCTTCAAACTTGCAGGGTGTCTTGACATCAGTGAGGGAACAGTTCAGTTGGGATTGCTTTTCAGTTACTTGTGTAATCCAAGATGGCTGCCATTAATGATGACAGTTTCTAAATGCACCTTCTGCATAAGAAGCAACATAGTTTCTGTCGGATGCATGGCTCATCAGCTATGTCTGCATTTCCAAAATCATACCTCTATTCATTGACATGTGATACTATCGACCAAAATAATCGACCATAGAGGTCCACGTGCCCCGCAGCAGCAGCTCCAGATATGTTGGATGCAATCCACCAGTGTCCGAATACAGTGTCCCAATACTGCGGGTAGAGGGCCATGTGGACAGTAGTGTAGGTCAAACCGGATAGAGAGAGAGAGAGAGAGAGAATTAAGGTTTGACGTCGCGTTCAGCAATATCTCAGCTATATAGCGAACAGATAACAGATAATTTGAGATAAAGATGTCAAAAGAGCCTAAGAGTAGCAATTGTCGCACTATAGTGCAGTGTCAATGCAAGTCCAATGAAAATATATACGGGAGGGGGGGGGGGGGGTGAAAGCTGGAAATATAGATTCCTATGTTTGGAACACTTCGCGGATCTCTAATTTGGGGTTCATTTGGGGCGTTGAGTGGAACGTGTTTTTAGATCCCTTTTGGCGGTTCGAACTCAACAGAATGCTCGAGTTTTATCTGGCCAATTAATTTGCTATCATTGAGGGAATTCCCAAA
The DNA here is from genome assembly GCA_036873755.1 of Hanleya hanleyi. Lineage (NCBI taxonomy): Eukaryota > Metazoa > Mollusca > Polyplacophora > Lepidopleurida > Hanleyidae > Hanleya > Hanleya hanleyi. The sequence goes on from JAVTVY010031085.1 coordinate 2,671, forward strand.
ATCTGTAATGTGTGCCTTTTGGAGGCAAGCTGCATTTTGGGATCCCATAAAGTGTAGCTAAATAGGCCTGTATCTGCCCTTGAGGATGATAGGCATATCCCATTAGCGTGCAATGATGCAAACATTGGCAGAACCCACGTGAGGCACGCCACATGCTATAGAATGTGTATTCGCTCATAGAGTCCTCGTGGTATTTGTCCCTTATCGGGAGATAAATATATATCCAAATGAAATGGATATTCCCTTGAATCTGCCCCCGGATCTCTTCTAATTTGAGATGTTTCTCCTGGTTTTCGTCTAAAGCTGACCTCCATGTTAACGGATGTCATACAGCTGACATGCGCTGCTCGGAATTTCCGCGTGTTGCTGTGTTTTCAACATGGATGCCAATATGGAGTCCTAGCAGTGCGTCACACGGTACTAGTGTCCTACATTATCTGAGGCCGTGCCGAGTGTTGATTGGAGGTGCAATCAAACCAGCACGGATGTAAAATAGCAAACAGGGGTACTTCAAATGTGTACAATGATGTTTTACATTTCAGAAGATAGATGATAAGATGCTCGAGGATTAGTACGGGAGACAGAGGGTAGAGTTAAATTTATTGGAGGTGGAGGCAATCCCTTGGAAGTACGAGGGGAATCTCGTTTTGAATCAGGAGCACTGGATCCGTTTCACAAGTGCAGCATATATGATACAAGGGGTTGGTGGCGACGTACTTTATGAGATACAGGGTGAGGCCAATGCTCCGGACTCCAGAAGATACGGAGTAGGATGGTGGTGTAGGATGGGCCAGGGACATGAACAATTCAAATGTGCGAAGAGATTGACTGAGAACTAAATAGGTGGTTGATGCCAGCCAGTGATGAAAGTGCCTGGAAATCTGATTTTCAGCTTGCTCGTTAGTTATCAGATGAAAAATGTAGGGTGAGTTGTATGTCAGTTCATTGGTTAGCTAGGACAGGATTGAAAAGCTGAAAGTGACGATCGCAGATTCTGATTGAAAATTGGTATTTTGCAAACGGTCCCGATTGAAGCTATGTTACCATGATTGATTCACACAGCTTTTGCTGGGTTGCGTTCTGTTACTTAACTGACCAGCGCCCCTTAGGAGAAATGAACCGGATGTGAACAAGCTTATCCTGGTCTAAAATCTGAAATGAAGTCTGATTCTTTCGATACAAAAGTAATCAATGTCTGAATATATAAAAAGATGTTAAACACTTTTGTTAAGATGTTACTCGCAAAATTATTTTCAATAAGTTTTTATGTCCACCAAGTATAAGCTATTTGTTATTATTTTCAAAATATCCACTTTTAATGAGAAGTTAGTCTGCATCAACCACATCTGTGTAACTATGGAGATGGGATTTGCTCTGTCGATATGATCAATAATTTACTGCAGAAATGGATACTTTCTTAATGATTTTCAACAGCTGGTTACGATAACATATCCCATTTCTTGACAGCATAAATCTCTCCCATGTAAGAGCTCCGTTTGAGATGCTCCCTTTTCATTTTTATGAGTAGTTGTAAAGTTGGATTTCTTCTGGCTCCATCAAAAGAGCAGGCCAGATAAGATCAAGCCAGGACAAACCTCACCGTAATCTTGAAAACCTTTTTCATAATTTTGTTGTGCATCGAAAGTTGACAAAGTTCACAAATGGGTTTTAGATGTTCTTCAAACAGCCCTGATTAAATTATTGATGAATGGCTCAAGATAAACAAGGGACAAATAACTGGTGTATTGTATATTGACCTGAGAGAAGCCTTCGATCTGGTGGACCATGAGTTATTATTACAGAAACTTGCTTGCTACAATCTGAGTGACAAATGTTTATCTTGGTGTAAAAGTTACTTGTCTTCTAGACTAAGCAAGGGTCAATCCTTGGTCCACTTCTGTTTCTGATCTTTATTAACCCTACCTTGCCTAGAGGGGGTCACTTTCCGCCCCCTTGTTGATTTTTTGCTCCTATCTCCGGAACGACAAAAAATTGAGAGCTGAAACTTCTTGACTTTTTAGATGATCATATTGGGGTCATTTTGAGACTATATGCATGCCCCCCCCCCCCCAGCAGAAGATCATGGGTAAATTCAAAATGGCGGCCATGTGGGGTACCAGAAAAGTGATGTTTCCCTCATATTTCTTCAAAATGTTTGCCTTTCTGTATGGAAAAGTGAGTAAAATCTATTTTATTTCATATCAGATTATTATTTACTAATTTATCTTGCAGTTTTTGTGAAGAAAAAACAAAAATAAAAAATTCCAAAATTCTGACCAAATTGTTTTCCAAAAATGCTCTTTTTGAAAATGACGTTACAGTGTGTCATCGTGGCGGCCATCTTGTATTATTTTACATTTTCTTGTAGAGCTTGACCCAATGATATAGTGTGGTATGTTTCAGCCCTCTAGCCTTAGCGATAGCGAAAATATATGGGGGCACTCCCCCCCCCTCAGGCTGCGGTACACCTCAAATCGCCCAGGCCAGATAGGGTTTCATGACGTTCACGTCGTACCCTTACGACGAACCGGCTATGTCATTGTATGAAAATTGGGACATCATTATGACTTCGAGATAGGAATTACATTTTAGCGTTGTGTCGTTGTTCGGTCTCTCCGTGCCTTGAAAATATTACATAATCAAAGTGAAATAAATGTGGTATCCCATTCCAAACCCCAATGGGCTTATTACGACTCTTTTTAGACTCCCGTTCTTTACTTCAGTGCGACCCTCTCCTTGCCCCTACAAAATTCTCGGCGAACACGAACTACTTTATTCATGTCATCGTATTCTCAAATACCCGCTACCCTCACCGTATCCGCGTTCACACTAAGCATCTTCCTCACTAACCAATGTTACATCCTCCTTCATTCTTACAACCTCCTCCAACAATAACAATCGTCCACAGCGCGCACCAACTTTACATTTGCCACCATACTGACTTTCCGGATTCTTCCGACTCAGCGTCCCGGTGGATTTTGTTTTCGGTAAATCCCGGCGTTTCCCGAAGAACCATTTGAAGGAAAACACCCGAAATAATCTTCACACAGTCGCGTGCATCTCACAGTGTAATCCACGGTATATACTCCATCAACAGTCTTCAATACATGCTCATCTTTCAAATATAAATGTCTAGATTTGTAATACTTGTTAGGTGGTAACATCCGTGTATCAGGGCAGCAAGTTACTGATCCTACATGGAAATTGCCATACAGTATGACGCCACTGGACTAGCAGGAGACTTGATTATCCGGAGATGAGGAACACCAAATCTGTCCTGTTTGTATCAAACAGAAACTGTCAAACAGAGAGCATACAGTGTATGCTTTCAATCAATTTCATATCCGAAATTACAAATTTTATCACAGATCTTCAACCTCACAACATAGGATAGAGGAGGTCAGAACGTTTGTTGTGCCAACACAATCTTCTGGCTTGTTTGCAAATACCGTAGTTCTCATCCAATCGGGAGCAGGAATGATGCCTTACACACCGTTGTAAAACTGCAGAACCGAATGAACAGTTCGTCAGATTCCTTGTTTTTCGACTGGTTTATGTTTTACCTGGCATGGGTGATCGGCTGGTGATCGGTATCGATAATGCAGCAATGAACGATAATGGGTGTCTGCCGGGTTGCAATATTAAATAACTTTTCCGCCCAACAGGAGTTCGTTTGTGGTTGACTTAAGATTATGTTCCCGCTGTGAGGTTTTATGACCAGTAGCTTAATTGTCAGCTAATGTCAGATGATTATATTTATAGCGAAATTGTAAAGATATCCAATCAGCTTCAAACTTGATACCACCATATAAATGCATACGCAAACTCTGTTGTCTTTACCACAAACAATTTTTCTTTGATGTCACTGTATTCTCGGCGAACCGGTGTGACGGAAACGGTGGCCCCATGCATCCAGTTACCGGGGGACACTCGTGTCTAGTTGTAAGTGTTCCAATACACTAAGATCTGGATTTAATTGTCCGTCGGACATTTAAGTCTGGATTTGGATGTCCTGGGACACTGGCTTCCAGGAGACGAAAGTCCTAACCTGGAGCCCAAGGTCCGCCTCGATTACTACGTCCGATTTTCCATCCAGTTTACACATGAACATGTTTACCAAAGAGTAGTATAGAAAGGGGAGTTACGGCGTTATTGAAGTACTTCCGACACGTGGCGCCAACAGATCATTTCCGTCTGACCTTTGTGAAGTCACTTCCGGTTCCGGTTATGTGACATAAATTGAACTTTAACCCTGCCCATGATTTCCGCTATTGTGCGCATTTCCACCATTGGGCACTTCCGATCACGTGGCCGGATCCGGGAGTGACCTCACAAAGGTTAGCTGAAAGTAGGTCAATAACGCCATAAGCCCCCCCCCTCCTCTCTCTGTCTCTCCCTCCTACTCAGGAGGTGAGTTTGGACGAAAATGAAATGAAAAAACAAGACAATTTTAACAGAAAATCTTGAAATTTATGCTAAGAAATAGCCAGGTAAGACTGCTTCACACCTAAGGGCTTTTCTTCGTGAATACAACATATTGGCGAGCATACGTTTCAACAAGTCAACACGAGAAATAACAAATTCTTTTTCCACGAATGCAAGTCGCGATATGTAATTGTTTTATAAAGGTGTGGAAGCTGCCATCAGTGGGGTAACTAGGCCACTACTTGTATTCTTTTAACGGCATATTCCGTGGGTCTTCCAAAGACGGGGTCAAATTTGCATGTTTTCTATATATCTTGGACTATTTTATGCAAACAATTCCTTGTTTAACCCTACCAGGCCTGGGGGAGGGACATTCGCCACCCCCCTCCCCTCCCCCACCAATCTTTCTGCGCAATCTCCGGAACGACAAAAACTCGAGAGCTGACACTCCGTGAATTTGTAGTTTATCATATTGGGGTCATTTGGAGTCTATTTACATAACCTCCCGAGCAGAGGATCACGGGTAAAATCACGGTTAATTTATCATGCATTTTTGTTTGGAAAAATTACATGAATAACATTTTCGCAAAATTTGATAAAAAAATCGATTTACTCTGCTGTTTAAAACGGTGTAAACGTTTCCAAGAGTTTTGTTTGGTTTTCGTTGAAAAAAATATGATAAAGCCAATTATGACGACGTTACTAGAAATGACAAAAATGTAAAGAAAACATGTGATAAACTAAAATCTGTTTGTAGAAAATAGGCGAAAATCAAGAACATCCCCAATGGATGCAGAAAATGTAATAAAAAATTAAGAAAACAAATATATGGGCCACCCTTATTCAATCTTGGATAGAATAGGCAAATACACCCGGTTTTTGTCACGAATACACCATTAGTTTGCGAGCGCCTTAGGGTGGACTACCGGTAATGTATACATATTTGCCATATATAAAGTCTACAAAAATATATTAATTGCGGGTCACAAGGACTAATTTTTCGCATTTCTATGTAAATGGCTTATACCAAAAAATGAATAGTATCTCGCTCAAACAATCAATGATATTCACACTTTCAATGATCAAAACAACGAAATTTTGTTGGCATACCGCTACCAGATAATTCCCTTGAGCAGCTCGACGTATGGAACGTTTCTCTTGCTGACTTTTCCCGGCTTCGTACTTGTCGATATTGTTGGCCAAATATCGGTGACTATCGGCAGGATCTAAGGATGACATGGGTCTGATTGTGGACAGGTGGTCAGCTTTTATACACACCTGATCAGGTATACAGGAAAATAATCCTTAAAAATTTAAGGAATATTCCCCGACTGTTACACCCGCGGAATATTCCTCAAGATAACTAAGGAATATTCCGTAGCATGTTAACATGCTACGGAATATTCCTCGTTGAATTTTAAGAAATATTCCACCGGTGTAATAATCCGGGAATATTCCTTAAATTTTAAGAATTTTTTTTTTCAGTGTACTCAATAAAATCCATTAATTTCGCAGATGTGCCATATATGAATGCAGTAATCAGGTGCATGTAGATGTCGTGGCAATTTTTATTTTAAATTTATGTTACGTTTTATTTATTTGATTACTTTTTAATGATACCAGATGCGCCCCTTTACGGTTAATGCAAACAAATACACCGATCCTACTTCAAGAATGGCCAGTCAGCTTGAAATGTCCGGAGAGATCGTTCAGGATATCCCGCATTCGGAAGATATGGACCGAATATGAAAATACCCTGAGCATTAGTTTTACATATCGTAAAATATTCCAATTTCGCCCTGACTATGCGAGAAGTCGTAAGTAGTACCAGCGGACAAGCGTGGTCATTTTAGAGTAACATTAATTATAACAGTAATAGAAATCTCCGACATGACAGTTGCCTCAATATTTACTTATGTCAGGAACGTGATATACATTTTCATTAGATATCTCAATATCTCGTGTTTCTTTCTGATTTCGCAACATTCACAAAATCACATGCGTGCGAAAATTAACCGAGCGCGGAAAGAAAAAACAGAGTCACCACAGTCGCTCGGATTTCACCATCCTATAATCAATAATGGATGTCGTCACACCTGTATAGGCGGTCTCCTGTATAAGCGACTCATGTAAGCGTTCTTGTGTTCCATCCTCACATCAACTATATCTCTTCCAAATGTTCACAATCTCTCTAATACTCTAATACAATAATGTTCGCGCAAGGTCATTCTGTGTCTCTCTTCAGATAAAAAACACAATGTCTGTGCGGCTTTATTTATCGCCAGTCCGTTCTATTCTGTTTTAATTGCTGCTATCATAGTTGCATTGGGTTATTGGTTTAAATAGACATTCGCCAACAGCGCTGTTCAACCCACTAAAATAAATTGGAAATATGCCAAGCGCATATGTGAAATTTCGTCTCTCCTCCACCTGTACTGTTACTTTTCTTATCTTTTTCCTATCCACACATTTCAGTTTGAAGCATACAGAAAACCATTTGACGCATCCCGCTGACATCACAAGTGATAGTCGGCGTTTAAAGTACGATAGCCCGCGAACCAGCCAGACCTTAGGAACAAAGACACTGAGGCAATTTTCCATTATTTTCGATAATCTTTTAAATGGAAAAGTAAAAAAGGGGGGGGGGGCGTGTCATCGACAGGAAACACTTCGATGATGTACAGGTTGTCAACATGAAATTGAACATCTGGTCCATCAGAGTGTATCCTTCAGTTGCGCGGCTGATCTGACACTCTGGTCGTGTAACTGTTATGCTAGGCATCATGGCGCAATACTCCAAGGTAAGGACCATTTAGCAAATATCCTGGTTTTATGAGATGACACTGAAGAGCTGGTGTTATAGCATACATTACGATGAGACTGTCGTTTGGGGCATTGATTTATGTGGGTTTGTGCCGAACCTAAACTTGTTCAAATATATTTTATGCAATTTCTGGATACCCTGCAAGTTGTCACCTGTCTTCTCTGCATAAAATGTCCTTGAAAGTGTGATCGCCACCCCGATACCCATCAATATGTCCTATTCTTGACCTCGGAAGAGTACTGCAGTGAGAGACAAACAGATAAGCTATCCCTGCGACAGACTGCTTGTGTACATGGTGGTATTGAATAATGCGTGTTTGTGTCATAATTGTGCAATATGAGGAAAAACAAGCAATTCATAGGTTCTGTGCACTTTTTGACTCTGGAAAATGTTAAGTGGACTGACCAGTGATCCTTTTAATAACCCACAAATCAAGGGGAATAACCCTGGTTTTGAAGCTTGTTCATGAACAAACCATATAAATGTTACCTCATTTCCGTTCATATTATAATTTGACAACGATACATATCTGAACAAAGCTCCTGGCTTGCAAACTTTTTATAGGAAATCTCCATATCTTAGCCTAAGAAATCTAATGGAGAAGGAAACACGCAAGCGTCCGCCAAATCCAAAATCACCCGTGTTCCACCATACATTCGATTTTTGTTCTCGAATGACAAATAATATATTTGTGTATTTGTTATATAACATAATTACTCTGCTTCAACTAAATACAAAATTACGTTCAGCATGTTCGTCATATTTAACAAACCCAGGGTTAGCAGTGAATGTGCCAGAACAAGAGAGTGTCCACAGTTCCTATTATCCTAGACACTGATCAGCCCAGCCGGTACAGCACCCGGTCACCCATCCAAGTATTGAACGAGTTCAACGTTGCTTATCTTCGGTGAGCTGAAGAGAACAGGTGTGCCCAACGTGATACGCCGTACTAGAGTTTTGTTTCACATTTTGCTATTGAGTCCCGTGATATTCATCTTCAATTAAGATGGCTGCCATAAAAACGGCTATATTCGGATACAATTGTGCATTTGTTTGCTCGCCATTACTTCAAAGATTGAAACATTCGTGAAAACCAAATGTTCTCTCAGGTAAATTAAGGGGGTGTCGGTCTCTACTTTCACTGGAAGTAGGCCTACACCTGGACAATCTCAGTGACTATAAATAACTACTCTGGTTACTAAATCGTTAAACTTGTCTACTTATAACGTTTCACGCTCTAGAATTTCAACGGTGAAGACCCAATGTCCAAAGTTACGAGAGTCGAGCTTCTACCCGTTCTGCTGGCGCCATGACGAACTCATTACCCGCGGCTGTTGCCAGGGGCGACAGGTCATGCTATTGAAAGTTACAAAACGTTTCATAAAGTTCCTGATTCGATATGTAATATTGCCATGATTTCCTGGTGAAAAAAAATATATGCATATGATTGAACAATATCAGAATCGTTCAGTGCCATAACATACACCTTTCGCCCCCAGATATTCGTCAAATACATCTAGATCGGCCAAGCTACTGGCTTAAACATTTCAAAAGGATGCGGATGGCAACATTGGCAGCCTGATTTTTGTGAATTTTCATTGGTCGTTGAAAAAGAAAACAACTAAAGTAACACCCCCTTGTTGGTTTCTGTTGGATCCAACGTTCTGGACAGGTTAACTCGAAGTTACAAGCCCATCTCCCGACGAGAGATGGAACTGTTACACAGGCTAGTAAATGACCGATGTGTTACGATTCCCCACTCGTATCCCCCAACCCTGGTGGTTTTTTTGTACCTATCTTCGCAACGACGGAAAAATGAGAGCTGAGACTCTGTGACTTTGAGTCTGTGTCATTTTGAGTCTGTTTGCACGACCCCTGAGCAGAGGATCATCGCTATATTCAGAATGGCGCCTCCTACTATAAAAGCGATATTTTCGGCAGGTTTCTTCAAAATTTGTGCTTTGCCGTATGGAAAAGTGGGTAAAACTTATTTTATTTCATATCAGATGTTTTGTTGCTAATTTATCATGCAGTTTTTGAGAAGAACAGACCTAAATAATATAAACGAAAAATCGTCCAAAAATGCCTTTTTTGAAAATGACGTCACGGTGACGGGTTAAATGCCAACCACCTGATATCTAGAACGAGCGAGTCTTATGGAATACAGATTGTACTTACTTCACTGCTCGAGTATTGGAAAGCAATTGCATCAGGTACTAAGATTGAGACTGAACTATTCAGGTCAATGTCACCTACTACCAGCAACTGAATGTTCATATTTGTCGGAATTTTTGGCGGCAGGCGTCAGAGCCGACATTCAGCATTCAGTCGTCATCAATTATCGCGTCACTAACCGAAAGACCTTTTAAGTACGAGATCATTCGTTCCAAATGTGAAATTATATAAAACATGAGATGAAAAACATTTACGAAATTAAATAAAACATGGGATGAAATCCTACAAGAGATAAGCGGTCAGCTACACTTCTCAACATACGACAAATATTAGGTCCGAGCAGCCCAGCATCGGTATTCAGCTGTTTGCCATAAACGAGTTTCTCGAACAATTTTTCGAAGGACTTATTGCTTATGACCCTTAGCACCAATTCCAAATGTGCATGCAATAAAAATAATGAAAACAAGATGTTTCCTACATGAGAGAAGGGGTCAATCGTTTTCAATGAGGCCGACAAGACATGCTAATATTCTTTTGTCGGATCTGGATCACCGCCCAGTATTCTTTTATTCCAGTGATTTCCAAGTATATTACATTGCACATTGCTAAAACACCCCCTGGTCTAGCTTAATTGGCATAATTAAGCGTCATGATTCGCAGTTAATATTTTTTTCTTATTTTGTTTTGTAGATCGATATCGAGAAATTTATGACTCGGAAATCAGAAATCGTCTTCAAGTTTTTGGATGTGGACAAGGGCGGTATTCTCTCTATAGAAGAGATGATGCATTTTCCCGAGGAACTGAGAAAATCCGGTAAGGTGGCGTATGCGGACAAGCTCCGCAAGGCATATCAAGGATTCTGGGACAGAATGCTTCAATTTGCGGGCAAGCCAGTCGATGTTACCACTTTAGGCCAACAGGATTTCGTCAAAGCCTTGAACGCCACGAGAAAAACCGACTGGTACCTTCCCGAACTTATACTTCCTATCGTCGATGTCTTCTACGAATGCAACGATCGCAACAATGACGGGGTTATCAATCTAGATGAATGGCGAATGTTCTATCAGACGCGAGGTATCGACGATGAAGGTTTCGTTCGCCGGACATTCAACAAAATGGATACGAATGGAGATGGTTTTATCTCGAGAGAGGAATTTAAACACGCCTTTGTCCAATATGGTATCGGCGAGGATCCTGGTGCTGACTATTCGTTCCTGTATGATATTAAGCATCCTTGTCTTGACTGAATTCTGAACTCTACCTATTTATTGACGAAGGGTTAGTGTTATTTGAATATATATATATATATATATATATATATATATATATAAAGCTAGAGCCAGTATTAGGTGGACCAACCCTAAAATCCAGCATTAGGTAGACATTTTGCATATCTTCAAATAAGGCCTCTATCTTATGGCAGATTGCATTTCCTATGTATTTAGGATCTTGAGAGAAACATACCACAAGCTGTTAGAAAAATTATCAAAATTATAAAATATACAAAATATATGGTCTGCTTAAAACCTATATTCACAACAACAGCATTAAGAGGACCATTAATTATTTATCAGCATTAAGAGGACCATTACTTATATGCCAGCATTAAGAGGACCATGATGTATGTATGGTATCATGAGCATTGACAAATGGCAAGAATAGTGTTTTAAAGATCGAGTACGACGTTAACAGCTTAATTTTGCGCAAGATTACATCTAAACTATGACGAATGATGAAAAAATGGACTCAAAAGTGGTAGTATTCCCCTTTAAGTTGTCCAGTACATAGGACGATATGCTCCAGAATTAATTAGACCAGTATGCATTTTCCAGCGTTAAGTTCTCATATATATATAATTGTATGCTCCAGTAATAAGAGGACCAGAATGTATTTTCCAGATTTAAGTTACCCATTATATATGATTAGAGGCCTATATCCTCCAGTATTAGGAGGACCAGTATGTATTTTCCAGATTTAAGTTACCCAATATATATGATTAGAGGCCTATATCCTCCAGTATTAGGAGGACCAGTATGTATTTTCCAGATTTAAGTTACCCAACATATATGATTAGAGGCCTATATCCTCCAGCATTAGGAGGACCAGTATGTATTTTCCAGATTCAAGTTACCCAATATATATGATTAGAGGCCTATATCCTCCAGTATTAGGAGGACCAGTATGTATTTTCCAGATTCAAGTTACCCAATATATATGACTAGAGGCCTATATTCTCCAGTATTAGGAGGACCAGTATGTATTTTCCAGATTTAAGTTACCCAATATATACGACTAGATGCCAATATCACGGTGGGAGGGCAAACAACCTTCTGGGAGAGGAAAGTGCATTCTGGGATACAATGTAACCACGTCGCGGAGTGGTTGAGGCGAACGAAGCAGGTAATGAAACAGCTGGAGGTCTTTTGAAGTTTTGACAGTTGTCGCTTTCCGATGTTCCTGCAAATATATCCTATTGAATGATACACACCTCAAGGATTGCTTTGAAGTACATTTCATGTCGCCTACTGTTTTCGTGATCTCGAAAGAGTATGTACAATTTCCCGATGGCCATCAGAAACGTACAGTTCATGTGTTCGGAGTTGAAATTAGCGCAAGAACTGAATGAAATCAGCTGTTATAACGCAGCAGGTGATGCAGATATCCCTGCAGATTAATGGCAGTTCATCTTGTGAGAGGTACATGTATCACACTAATTTCTGACAGAAACTCGATCTGACCCAGGACGCCCATGTAGAGAGGCGCGTTACGCCCTATGTAAGAGGAAGGGTCTGGTCGGCTTTCCCCAACACTGACACGATGACGTAGTAAAAGATTCATAGCATCTCAATTCCCTCATCGCTATGCCGACAACGCATACTTTTCTTTGGTGATTTACAACAATTATTATCGCGCACTTACTTTTACCTTCGTGCACTATTGGGCATCATTTTCATTAAAAAGACAAAAAGTCATGAAGCATGCCAGCCATAGACAACCTCTCACACACGTCGAACAAAATTGTCAAATTTTGTTTATAATATTCGTTCCAATTCTCATGCTGACTAAACACAGTTTTGTTGGTTGTTTTTTTACCCAATGTCGTTTGTGGGACGTACGGTTTGATTAATGGCCCGCTTTCTACCGTATTTCCTGGGGTTTCGGGTAGGCCTAGAGATGTACTGGCGTCATCCGAGGATATTGTTATGTGTTGAGGGGTTTTCGGTCCCAAGCTTCTCTTGGGCACGATTATCTTTCATAAGCCTGTAGAAAGTTACGAAAGATAGTGCCACGGCACTGTAGCTCATCTGGCTGTAACTGGCGAAAGTAGCTGCAAGAAATTTTTACTAAAGAACTGCAGCAGATGAGTTTCTAACTTATGTTGCCCCCCCCCCCCCTGAACACTAAATGATTCATGCAGTAATTTCCTGAGATTTCATGATAAAGTTTCATGGGAAATTCAAGATGCGGCCATATTGGATTTTCGAAATGGACCAAAAAATGTATCTTGCACAACTGGACCACAAGGGGAACCTGCGTACCCAATTTGACAAAGATCCATGCACTAATTTCCTGAGAATTCACGGTGACAAAATTTCATGGGGAAATTCAAGATAGCTGCCTGGTGGCCATATTGGATTTTCGAATAGGACCAGAAAAGGCATCTTGCACAGCTAGACCTCAAGGGGAACCTGTGTATCAAATTTGAGAAAGATCAATTAGTAGTTTCTAAGAAATCGCGATAAAGTTTCATGGGAAAATACAAGATGGCCACCTGGTGGCCATATTGGACTCTCGAATAAATCACAAAAGGTATCTTGCACAACTAGACCCCAGGGGAACCTGTGTACCAAATTTGAGGAAGATCCATGCAGTACTTCCTGGGAAATCACGATAACAATGTTCCATGGGGAAATCCAAGTTGGCCGCCTGGTGGTCATATTGAACATTCAAATTGAACTAAAGTACACATGCTGTACAACTAGACCCAAAGGGGAATCGGTGTACCTAATTTGAGAAAGATCCATGAAGTAGTTATCGAAAAATAATGACAAGATTTCACTGGCAAGTTCAAGATGCGTGACCGCCATGCAGCCAAATTTATAATCATATCGACACCGCATGAACACATTCTGGTGTACCCATTGGGGAAAACATGCATGCCAAGTTTCAGCTTAATCGGACAAGTGGTTTCAGAGGAGAAGATGTTTACGGACGACGCACGACTAACGACGGACAATCAGGCCATGGCATATAGCCCATCGGGCCTTCGGCCCAGATGAGCTCAAAATGAAGGAGAGACTAGAATAAAGTTCTAGAGTGTATAACTCTCTTCAAGCATTATATGAGAAATTTCAAGGGATGTTCAATTGTGGAACAACTGGACTTCAATCAAGAAAAACACAGCTAGGGTGCGTGTACAAGAAATATGCTGAAAATATGGGGAATGGCAGCTATCTACTCCCTCATCACTAACGGATCCCCAAGACCCATCCTCCACCCTGATTCCCCAACGTTTTAGGGGCCATTTTCCCCACTACCATGACTACTGCCCGTCGCTGTACAAAGTCACTTTGACCTATGCTTCGTCTTCGTCGGCGTCGGGCCTCACAACAGACTGGTATATTCTGAATAAGAAGCTGCACTCCGTTAACATTCACTTCGTTTCACTGGGAGTCGTTTTTTCTTGAACCTGGCCGTCACACGGGTCACTGGCACATTACTTTGGGCAGCTTGATTTCTAGCACACTGGAATATAGCTAGAACTGAATGTCTAAGTTCACCGCTTTGTTATTTGAGTTGGTCGCGATAGCTAAGATAGCCTAGCTAAATAATATATAGCCCTCAAGAGTATGAGGGCTATAGGTCGGCCCCAGTCACCTCCAGCGAGGGTTTTAGATAATTTTATTACGAATCACCCACCTCTGAACCTGCCGTACATCTAATCTCTATCCCCTCCTGCGCACTATTTGAAAATCTTGCACACTGTTGTGAAATATTAACGAATATATCGCCGTCTGAATTTTCCAGTCGGAAACTTCTAGCTCTCTGCGCGCCATGTTGGTGACGTCACTCTATACGGTTAATATGGCGCGTTTAAAGTGGAAGTCGTCTGGGAAATTCAGACGGCGATATATTCGTTACTATTTCACAATAGTGCACAAGATTTTAAAATAGTGCGCAGGAGGGGATAGAGATTAGATGTACGGCAGGTTCAGAGGTGGGTGATTCGTAATAAAATGATCTAAAAATCTATTTTTTTCCATAGGTCATATTTTTCATATGTTCCTAGCTCCAATCACATACTTTGGGTGGTCATTAATCAAAGATCTTTTTTATATATATTCATAATGGCATTCCTTGAATCAACTCCGAGTCACTCTCTTGTGTAGAATTTTTGTTAGTATGCATGGCGTTGATATTCATTTTGATCGCCATGAAAATCTTGTACCGATAAATACCGTGAAAAAAGGTAGGCAAAACTGTTGACTCGTCTCGTTTTGGTGTAGTCATGCGCAGTCATGTACTTCGCTTTATCGCCATCGCTCTATCACCAGAGCTCTATCGCTCTATCGCCATCCCTCTATCGCCATCGATCTATCGCTCTATCGCCATCGCTCTATCGCTCTATGGCACGACGTCGAAGTGACGATGGCCCCTCTCTGCCACCATACAAATTAGTTCTTTAAGAGGTAGGGATGAAGGTTGGAGGGGATACCACCCTGATTTTTGTCAACGAAGGTCATTTTAGGGCCACTTTCGGGGTCAAATAAGGCCAAATGGGTAAAAATTGGTTTTATATTAACATCCATCGTGCTGTTTTTTACTAATGAGTATCCAAAGCTGAATTAATTGTAAGTAGTGTAGCGTGTAAGGTAACTTACAAGTGTCTAGTCCGTCATTCATAATTCAGCCGTCGTCCATTAGAGAATATCCGCGTCCATAATCCAAAGACCTATTCCATATTCCATAGAACAGTATTAGCACCAAATTCAAAAAGACAATCATAGTATACATAAACATAGGCTTGTTTCCTGCAAGAGAGAAGCGGTCAACAGTTTTCAATGATGCCAAAAATATCAAATTCGTACGCCATTATCGAAGGTTTAAATTTACGGGTGTATGTATTTTCATCTTTTGACGAATGCATATTTATTTTGGGTGTGCTCGCAAATTCTACCTGTTAAAACATGTATAAATTTACATTATTGTTTAATATCCTGCAACACCAGGTTCAGGATATGCTGTACCGTATTTCTTGTCAATCTCAATATTTCTATTGGAGAAAATGTTATATATCGTAATTTCTCCTTGCATGTCAAAAACTGCATCCACAGGTAATTTAGTTATTTTTTTTATATGTTGTGCAGAACGGAATGTGTTCTCTTAATTTCGGTGTCGTCGGACGAAAATTTAATTATACATGTGATTTATATTTACCGGTACATTTTTTCATATCTTGCAGAAGCAAATTAGGAAATTGCCGTACCTCGTGCCAATGTCGATATATTGGCACAATTTTGGATCTTAAATTTTCACCTTTGTAATAGGTTTAATTTGGATTGTGAAACCATACATTTTCGGATATAAATTGTATTGCCGTACTTGCCAATCCAGTGGTTTTCTCGATTACAACCTACAGTGTCGACGTACTTGCTCAAGTTATATACAGGCAATTTGTATGTACGTTTTCGTATTTTAAATGTCGACTGGATGCGTTGACTTCATCTAAAATCCAAAGGAGGTGTTCGGTTTGACCGTATTTTTTTCCTTAGTGTGTTGCGTTTATAAACCGAAAATATAATTTCCTCTCGTTTACTTTAAAGGTTATTAGCGAGAGAGAGAAAATACTGAATTTTACTGAAAGTTGTAACTATATGAATTGAAAAGTTATAAGGTTAAACTTGTCTTATCAACGCCTTTATTAAGGAATGACCCTCAACAAGTGGTGACGCTTGCTTTCCCAAGTGATTATGCATGTGCCAATGTTGTTGGGGTATTTTTCCAGTTACTTCCTTAATCATTGTTCGCTCAACTTTTGGCTGCGATTTTTCAGTTTTCGAGTCGGCTTAATATAACTGGTTATTGTTCGTAAATATCTGGGTCGTTCATGAAAATACTAATGGTATCCGTACGAGAATATGAACCACAATTTCACATTAGACTGGCCTCGCCTGTCTGACAAAGAGTTGGGGAATACCTGAGCATTACGTCACAATTTACCGGCCGGCTCCGAGCGAGACAATAGAGCAGCAGAGACCGACTCTGAAGGGAAAAATATCCATCTAAAGCGAACACCTACTTTAGATCAATGAAATCTGCATGTTATACATGGAAGTCGTAGCCAGTTCCAAACATTAGATGATTCAGTTTCGTTGGGATCTAAGGCACTGGCAAACTGAAATCACAATAATTGCACCTGTAGAGGAGACCCAAATTAGTGATCTTCTCCAAAGTGTATAACTGCTTTTAGCCAGAAAAAAAGAAGGATAATGAGTGTACAATCCAAGAGAATTTGGTGTCTTGCAATTTTGGGGCAGTCATCTTTGCCCTGAAAGGGGTATCGATGTTGACACTTCTGTCTTTCCTTTGTTGGATGATTCATATTTCAGAAGGATATGTGCACAAATAACATCCATATTGTGCATGGAAAATTGGGTAGCTCATCGAAAAGTCGTACAGCGCGATTTTCTACCTCTTCACGATAGCGTAGCGTCACATCGAAAATGGGCACAGAAGCAGTTATGAGCGCGCTTTGCATTTCGACCTCTGATGAGAACGTGGAAGAAAATTACACGTTTATTTCTACATATTAATAATGAGAACTAATACATGAATAAATATATATCTCTTATGTACTTATGAAAGTGATAATATATGGAGAAATATTCCATCCTTTCACAAAATTTCTTATATTTTCTTACCTCACTATCGCTAGAGTGAAAGCATGCGACACTATAATGGCTGTTTTTGTCTGAATTTATTCCCATTACCTTGATTATTCAGTTATGGTCTAGAATTGTCGCCAACACATGATGGTCTCTTCTACTTGTCTTCCTATAGCCTTGAAATGTTACCAAGGTGACAATTGTTTTTGTGTGTCATCAGCGATTGCGTCAGGAAGACGTACAGTTCCATCGTCATAAATATATCCCAGCCGGACAGGCTTACACACTGTGGTTACTCTTGACATCAGCATTACAATCGCCTATACTCATAGTGTGGCCCTCCCTGCAAACGAGTTACATTCGCCAAATATTTAAACCCATGAATAAGCGTTTAATCACACAGGCCACTATTGAACAACGTTCTACATCGATATGTTTCATATGAGTAGTAGTGTCTACGTAAATTCAGTAACATTTCACCCGGATGTAATGACGTCACTGGGGCGGATTTGAGGCGGCGCCATCTATACACTCTGGACGCAAGGGAGACAACTCGGACAGATCAAGGCATGTACTGACCTATCCAGGCCATAGTTCCGGCAACCTTTGACCTCGAATTCTTCCGCGGTGATGCGGTCGTGGGAAAAAGCTTCCGCGGACAGAAAGTAGTCCCATGGGTTGACTTCCAATGTTAATGTATACGGGAAATACATAAATAGACGTTTTGTGACCGAGGTGGGTCCCTAGTGGACCGATGGGGTCGAGTGAGGTATCAAATGGTTCAACTAATGGTTCAATGGGGTAATATGAGGTATCCATGTGAAGCATTCATGAAGGGGCATCTGATGGGCTGGGTGTGGTATTAAAATATATGCATTCTGCGCATGCGCTGTGGCCAAAGGGTATGGAAATAGACGTTTTGGGATCTAGGGGAGTCCCTAATGCTCCAATGGAGTCGTATGAGGTATCAATGTGAAGCATTCGTGAAGGGACATCAGTCTAGACTAGTGGCTCTAGCGTTGTCACCATTCTACGCATGCGCAGACAGCGAATTCTGGGAAAAGGGTGTGGACATAGCCGTGTTAGGGTTTAGGTGAACCCTAATGATCCTATGGTGTCGTATGAGGTCTCAATGTGAAGCCTAGGTTAGGGAGCATCCGCCTGGGCTAGTGTGCCGTTCGTTGTCAATAGTCTGCGCATGCGCAGTCTGGCCGTAGTACAGAAATAGACGTGTTGGGATCTAGGTGGGCCCCTAATGGGCCTATTGAAAAATTGTACCATATATGTCCTGTATTATACAATATATGTTCTGTATTATACAATCGCATAGCGGTTGTCGTGAATAACAACAAGTTCAGCAATGTTCATACAGTTTATTATCCCCAATGTTACATCATACCCAGGCTTGGGGAGCCGCCCTGGGTATGTTTAGTATGTTCACAGCAAAACACATTGAAATATCAAACACCATGTTTTATTATTTAACGCACCGTCACATTAGGTACAAGTGCTTACTGAGCTCAAGTCAACGATCAGCATGTAGACATAAAGAGTATGTACGGCATGTTATGGTATTCATCAGTGCACGAGTGACGCATTCAACCCATGGCGGTGGTGGATCAGCTTGGTAAGGAAAAACGTAACATTGGTCACCCTCTTCACTGTCCACTTGGTGTTGGGTCGTTGTTGTTGTTGGGCCCATTCCAAGGGATCCACGGTGTCCAATTTCTCCAGCATCATCTCTAGCGACGGTTGATGGATAATGGTAAACGGCTGGTCAAACACATAGATGTTACTGCTCGGGTAAAAGTATCGGACTTGGACTGTCTCCTTATCCTGCAGCACATAACCAAACGCCAGATTCAATTTGAAGGCCGTAGTTTGATCTTTGAAGATGGTTTCCACGTAGCTGCGTAGGCGGGTGAGTTTGGTCAGGGGGAAATTGTAGATAACTTGAATAGGGCGATGACGGTGGAAACAGTGCCGTGTCATGGGCCAATGGCGCCGATCGATGTCACTCACTAGATGGCCTTCGGGTAAGAGATGTAAGAGATCGCCAGGAACATTTATGGGCCCATAAATGTTCCTAGCGATGTCGTCCAGAAAAGGTTCGATGTTGTGAGGGGTATGACTCGAAACCGTAACGGTGGGGTCCGGCTGGAAATCCAGTCTCTTCTGAACTGTGGGTATAGGCGGGCTCTCCGTCATCGCATCACCAGTGGCGTTTGTCTCCCCGGACTTATCTTCATTGGGTCTCACCTTCCACGGCTCCTCTTCAGTAGGAAGTTTTCGCCCAAACCGTAGAGACGGACCATGAATCAAACGCTGACGCCATCTTAACTGACTGCGTCGTTTGAAGAGTTGACCACATTCATTACATTGTTCCTTCGCGCCCTCGTGGAGTGAACGTTCGTGGCGCAGTAAATGATCCTCCCGATTAAATGACAGTGCGCAGGTTATACAAGTATATAGTGTACCATTGTGGATGGAGGACTCGTGTCGTCGCAAATCTTCTGGGCGAGTGAACTGCTTTTGGCAAGTTGTGCAAGTGAACATCTTGGTGGTTGACAGAGTGTCTGGTGAAACGGCTAGGCCGCTTCCCTTTTATAGCACGCTAGCTGGTGATCTATTTTAGCACACTCAGTTCAACTATCCCCAAGTCGAGGATCGGGACTGGTGTACTGGTGTACGACTGAGCGGCATTGCGTGCGCGCGCGCGCATGAAGACCCCCATATATCCCAATGCAGACGTGAAGTGCCCAATGGCGGATAATGGCGGATACACCGCCATTGTGGGAAAATGGCGGATAATGGCGGATACACCGCCATTGTGGGAAAAATGGCGGATAATGGCGGATACACCGCCATTGTGGGAAAATGGCGAATACGTTGACCGGAAAGACCCGAAGATGAACGCCATTGTGGAAAACCCCCACAGATAGGTCAGTACATGCATTCCTATGATGTTCACGCATAATAAAAGGATTGATCTTTAATCTGTGTTGTTGTTGTTGCTCTGTTTTTTGGACTAACCCATCAGAATAGTACGTATCCCGGACTGCACCCGACGTCTAGGCGCGCATGTGTGACCTGGTCTATAAAACACGTCTCTCTGGATCCCACACCTTCATTCCTACGGTTACAGAGCCATGACGGAGATCCAGCCCTATGCGACTCGCATTTTACAGCATGCCACCGTGGTTAATTCACTCACGGGTTACCGAGCAGTGGTCCGGTCCATGTTTGCAGATGGCGACGACAACGAGGGGCGACGCCAGATCCTCAACGAGTTCACAGAAGCGGTCCTCGACAGAGTGCACTCGATGGAGAGGTGTGCCATCACTCACCACTACTGGACTATGACAGCCATCCTTGATGCTCGGGCTACGGACCAGGAGCGCTCACGCCGGAACCAGCGACGGCTGGTTGGCCTCACAATAGTCTGTGCCCTATTGACCCTGGCGTTGTGGTATTGACAGTGGGACTATAAATACGAGGGTCAGACACAGTGTGTGTCATTCAACGATCGTCATTGGAGCAAGCCTGTCACCAGTCCTACGAGCCATCCTTCCCATTACACCCCGGGTGGGGTTACACGTCTATGAAGATAAAGTCACCCTCGTGGAAGACCGTGGAGATGTTTGCTGGTCGCCCACTGAGACCGTATCGAATACGGTTACGCTACACCATGATGGCTGGACCAAATTTAAACGGGTGTTTAGCGGCGAGCTCGACGGACACCTCATCCACATAGACAATGCCATCTACGTATACCGTGGACCCTTCTTCCCACGCCTGGGCCGCTACCAAGATCCTACGCGAAGCTTCACCCTAGACCCCGATCTGTGGACAGCCTTCGAGAAAGTGGTGCCTATCGTGGACCAGCTGTTTACACCGGACGAGCGGTCATCAGACGAGTTGGAGTGGGCTCGTGCTCTGAGAGAAGCAGCGGCAGAACACAATGAACAAATGTTTAGCCATGAACCAGACGACGATGCCATTGATTACCCGGCTAGACTCAGTCAGCCCAGTGACATGACCACCTGATCCTTTGATCTCACGGGGTTCTTCCTATAAATACGAGAGACAGTCAAATCTGGTACCATTCACGTACTGGCCATGACGGAGCATATGATACTGGCGTATCTCAGCTTAACCCCCGAGGTTTTCCTGCACGTGTATGCGGATAAGGTCGCTATCATGGAGGAGGTGGGAGACATCTGTGATGCGGACCCTACACAACCGTGCACGGCCCACATTCGTCTGTCCCGGGAGGGGTGGACCAAATTCAAACGGGTGTTGTCTGGTGAACTGGACGGCGACCTCATCCACTTGTGCCACCATGTGTACATCCGACGCGGCCCTTTCTTTGCTCAGTTGGCTCTGCTAGATGGGGGTACAGTGCATTTTACCCTTCACCCTGATCTATGGTCTGCATTGGAAGATGCCGTGGTAGATGTGGATCAAGTGCTTATCAAGCGGTCATCTTACGAGTTGGACTGGTCATTTACCATGAACACTGTGGAAGCCAACGAAGAAAATCAGAAAGGAACTCCGGCCCAAGATATACCCGTTATAAAAAAACGATAGAGCCAGGGTCCATCATCATTTGTCAAAATGAAGCGCTGGGAGAAGGTGTTGGATAACTTATACTACAGTCCCCACATTCCGGCGGCATATAGTGCATTGTCGGCTCTCTATCGAGCGGCCAAACCCCAGGGGATACAACGTGCCCATGTCCAAGATTGGTTAAGAAAACAAGACACCTATACCTTACATCTATCTGTCCGTCGCCATTTTCTACGGAACCGGGTCATCGTGGGCGGAACAGATGCCCAGTGGCAAGCGGATTTGGCCGATATGTGCACCTTTGCCAAACACAATGATGGGAATCGGTATATCTTGACGTGCATCGATATCCTATCCAAGTATGCGTGGGTGGTACCCATCCGGACGAAAACGAGGGCGAATCTCATAGCGGCGCAAACCTTTGTATTTGCAAACCGACGAAGGCACGGAATTCCTCAACAGACCGTTCCAACAGTTTCTGAAAGCCCAGAATGTGTTTTTCTTCCATACGTACAACGAGACCAAGGCTTCCGTGTTGGAAAGGTTCAATGGGACATTAAAAGGCCGCATGTATAAATATTTCACCTATAAGAATACAAGGCGGTACATCGATGTTCTCCCGAAACTTGTGAGGGGTTACAATCGAGCCTATCATCGGAGTATAGAGAGAGCCCCCATTACCGTGACCCAACGGTCCGGCGTGTCTTGTACTCCAGGCCATCGCAGCGAACGCCGAAGGCGGTGTACAAGGTCGGGGACCCTGTACGGATCAGTAAAGTCAAAGGTCAATTTGAGAAAAGTTACTGGAGCGATGAGCCCTTCCTGATTAAACGGCGCCTACCCCGATAGCAGCGAACCTATCAACTAAAAGATCTTCAAGGGAAACCGTTGCTAGGGACGTTTTACGAGACGGAATTACAGCCTGTCGTAAAAACACAGCAAGACTACTACACGGTGGAGCAGATTTTGAAAACGGAACGTCGACGTGGCAAACTGTTTCATTTCATCAAATGACAAGGCTGGCCCAGTTCCTTCAATTCCTGGGTAGCTGCCAACCAGGTGAAACGACTATAAAGCCAGACACCACTACCGTCATCCTTCATTCCACGTCCGACCACGGTGCTATGGGCAAACAGCAGCTGCCTCTGAACACAGCGTCTCCCAAAACACGCAAAGAGCAAGTGGGCTTTGTGGTGATAGTGCTAACCCTGCTGAGTGTGTTGTACGGAGGTGTGTTTTACAACGTAGCCTATGTCAGCACGCTATTTAACCAACTGAGAACACCAGCTGTGAGTGGAACCGGTCTACAGATAGCACCAGTCAACCCCGTATGGAGCCCAGTCATCACCACACCCCGTGTGCAAGCCACAACGAGCTCCACACCAAGCTCCACACCTACACCAAAAACACCCACTACGTCTGAAGACCCACCGGATTTCATCCCTCACAGTGAACAGACGACCGACGTTGTACCCACCACCATCATCACTCGCAGTGAACAAACAACGACGACCGACGTTGTACCTACCACTCCAGTTCACTCGTACGAAATTTACAGGAGCGGGTTACCACGACAACGGATACACCTCGAACCATGGACCCTCGGTGGCAGCATCCCTTCACTTGCGTCATAGCAGGACCGACGGGCTCCGGCAAAACGCACTTCGTCCGGAAGCTCCTTCAACACGCCGACAGCATGATCACCCCACCCATTGCCCGAGTCGTGTGGTGTTACGGAGAATGACAGGAATCGTATGCAGCAATGCCCCACATCACGTTCGTGGAAGGCCTACCCAACCTGGCCGATTTGGAACCCGACACCTTGGTGGTTCTGGATGATCTCATGGCGGAGACGGATGCGCGGGTCACCTAACTCTTTACCAAAAGCAGCCACCATCGACGGCTCAGCATCATCTACATTGTGCAGAATCTGTTCAGTAAAAACAAAGAACATCGGAACTTCAAAAACCCGAGAGATACCACTCAACTGCTGCACCTGGCGAGACAGATGTATCCCGGCCGCACACCGTTTGCGTTGGAAGCCTTCAAAGATGACACAACCCCTCAGCACGGGTATATGCTCTTCGACCTCAAGCAAGCCATCCCCGAACACCTTCGACTACGGACCGGCATGTTTCCCGGAGAGACCCACCACGTGTACATGCAAAAATAATGTAAACACACCCACAGTGGCTCCACCAGCTGGGGTGTGTGTGTGTTTGATGATGGGGATAATGAAAAAGAATGAATACCACAGCATGTTTGACTGCGAATACGGAATCACGCTCCCACGCTCCGTGTATTGAAGACGGCCCCACCCGAGTTGGTCCGAACCATTGTACGCGGTGCGGACCCTGACCTTGTACGCTGTCTGTGCGAGATCGGGTACAACCTGTTAAAAGGCAACGTACCACTGACTCCGGCTCAGAAGACCAAGTTGGCCAAGCATAAGACAGGTCTCCGAACCCTAGTCCAGAAGCGGGTCCCACAAACACAAAAGAAAAAGGTGTTACAGAAAGGCGGCTTTATCGGGGCCATCTTAGCACCGTTGGTCGCTTCCGTGTTGGGTCCAGCATTGGGTGGACTCTTCGGCCAACAATGAACCACACGAAAAAATGGTGCTCGTCGAACCACGATTCCTTCAAAACCTCCAATCGCCCTACCCTGTCCCACCTACGGTGAAGACCATAAACACCCTCGACGGAGAGATGCAACAGATCTTACAGAGACCGGGGTTAAGCGACAGTGAGAAAGTACAACGGTACAATGAGACGCTTCAACGGTACATGACGTTCATGGACCAATACAAAACCCTGTCTACCCCACCACCACCACCACCACCACCACCACCACCACCACGTGACACACCGCCGACCTCAGCACCGCTCCAACAGCCGCCATTACCAGGGGTACCACCCACAGCCCCCACAGTGGGTGGAAGACGAAGTGCTGAAGAGTGTACCTGTATCGTTCAAGAAACAAGCTGGCCTGGTATTACAACGGATGAAACAGAATCCTAACATGACTTAGAATGATAAAGGCGAACTCCTGGTACAGAATCAGGTGGTCCCCGAGACGCACACGACGGATTTAGTGAATGACCTGATGCGTAAACGCAGGACGCACACGGATCCTCTAGGATGGAAGGTCTTCGCTCAAGGCTTGAAAGACATGCATGTACCATAGGGATTGGTGGGTAACCCACACCGCTGGGCCTTTATGCAGCGAACCCAGCAATCGCCGAGTGGCCGACTACCTTCTTGGGAATCCGAATGGGAACCGGAGTCACCCCCAAAACACCACCACCACAACGGGCACCTTATTTTCACGCCTTTAAAAAACACCCTTGATCAAGACACCCCACATCTCCAGAGCCGTGACACGTAGCAAGTCACCGCGACGAACACGACGCCGGACACAACCACCCAAAGCCTGGAACACCTATTAAAACCAACAGCAGCAGCAGGACAGCTCAGTCGCCATGTTTTACCTCACCCTACCCAGTAACAGTTCGCTGGATGTGTTTCCTGACAACACCTTGGCCAAGTACGTGACCGAGTTACCGCAACCGTTGCATTTACCTGGATGATGGGAATGTGGCTTCGTGGATATCCAATACCCTTACTCGTGGTACAACGTGCGAGCCAATGAAGTGTGGTACGGGGTGACCTACGAAGGAAAAGACACCCGACTCGCCCTCTCCGAAGGCCAATACGATACTCCCAAGGAGTTCATCGGTGGGCTGTCAGGACTGTTGCATTATAAGGCTCGACGGGAGGTCACGAATAGTTAAAAACCCATCAAATCCTTTCCCTTCAAGAAAAACGTGGACTTCGATTACAACGCACACAACAAGGCAGAGCTTATCGTCACCGCCAACGTGAGTGTCATACTGAGTCCTATCCTACAGCAAATGCTGGGTTTCAATCTACAGACGTTCGCTGGTCCCACCGCCCACCAAGGCGAGATCCCGATGGATATGAAGTCGGGTATGTACGGACTCTACTTCTACTCGGACGTGGTGGACAACCACATCGTGGGCGATATCAACACACCTCTGTTACGGGTGGTGCCCATTAAAAAAGTTGTATGGAGATCAAGTCACTCACAGTTTCACCCACATGCTCTACTTGCCCGTACGACAAACCCACATCAACACGATCACGGTGGATTAAGAGATGACACGGGACGACCGGTGGCATTCGAACGCGGGAAAGTGTTGCTGACACTTCATTTTCGACAAGCACGTGTTCCCCACTTTGCATAATGCAGGTGCCTTACGAGTGCGATGCACGCAGCTATATGGACTATTATGCCCAACAGGCCGGGGGTGGCTTTCCGGTTTTCAGTGGTGCACGCATGCAACGAGGACATGGACTGGGGAACATACTCGGCAGCATCGTCAAAACGTTCCTGCCCTTGGTGACGCGTGGGGTGAAAGCAATCGGCAAACAAGCGGTACGAAGTGGACTGCAAGTGGCCGGTGATGTCTTGGGGGGTACGGCGCCCAAAGAAGCCTTGAAACGGCGGGCCAAAGAAGCGGGAGGCGTCTTGGTGGCCAAAGCACAACGTACCGTAGGGAATAAAAGACCAGCACCACCGAGACCACGCACCAGTCGACGACCGACCCAGCGACGACGCACATCGAATTACAAGCGTCTAGTCCGTCATTCATAATCCAGCCGTCGTCCATTAGAGAATATCCGCGTCCATAATCCAAAGACCTATTCCATTTCCATATAACAGTATTAGCACCAAATTCAAAAAGACAAATGTATACATAAAGACCCGGGATATCTTTTCTTAAAACATGTCCTTCATCCACGCCGAGTCCTGCACCAACAGTGAACTTGATTTGTGGACCGTGCCGCCCACACAGACCAGTGCCGAACAAGGATTATGGGTGGAGCATCTCCCGCTCTCCAGCATCAACGCAACAGGGCCCATCGAGTTCACCATCAGTAATGCGTATACGGCCTATGTGGATTTAGCCCATACATACTTGTATGTGAAAGCCAAGATCACCAATGGAGATGGCACCAGAATCGCCGACCAAGCAATGATGGGCCCCACGAATCTCTGGCTGCACTCGATGTTTCAACAGTTGGATATATTTCTCAGCGACAAATTCATCAGTGACTCGACCAACACGTACCCCTATCGAACCTACATCGAGACGCTGTTGTCGCATGGACGAGAGGCTAAAAAATCTAAACTGACAGCCGCTTTGTTCTACCAGGACAGAGCCGGGCACATGGGCTCAGAGAACGACAATACGGGATATAGCAAACGGAAGGCTTTGACCGCGAACGGCGTCTTGGATCTCATGGGTCGACTGCACGCAGACATGTTCATGCAAGACCGGTACCTGTTGAACAAGATCCACATAAAAATCCGACTGATACGGGCGCCTCCGACCTTCGCCTTGATGGCCACTAACGTAGAGGGGCATGCAGCTGACTATAAGATTGTCATCGAAGACGCAGTCCTGTATGTCCGAAAAGTGAAACCGAATCCAGCCGGTCAATTGGGACATATGAAAGCCTTGGAAACTAAACCAGCCCAGTACCCTATCCGACGTGTGCAAACCAAAGTGTTCTCTGTGTCTGCTGGAAATATGAGCGCCAACAAAGAAAACCTGTTCCTGGGGGAACTACCCAAGCGATTGATCCTGGCCTGTGTGGAAAATACCAGTTTCAGCGGAGCCTACCCAGAGAACCCGTTTGACTTTAAACATTTCGGCATCAATTTTGTGGCCCTACATGTGGATGGACAACAGGTCCCGGCCACGGCCTTAACACCGAACTTTGGGCGCGCGAATTTCATTCGAGCCCATCAGAGCCTGTTTACAGCCACCGGTCAAATCAACCAGGACGAAGGGAATTTCATCAGTCGGGAGGACTACGGGAATGGATACACGTTGTTCTGTTTCGATTTGACCCCACCATAGAGAACGACCATCAGCTGGCCCTCGCCAAGCAAGGCAATTTACGGTTGGAAATCTACTTTCAACGAGCCCTCCGGAGCACCGTCAATGTGATCTTCTACGCCGAGTTTGACAACATCATTCAAGTGGACAAGGCGCGCAACGTCCTGTGTGACTTCTCCACCTAACATGGATACAGATCAGATAACCACCGTGCTGGAGAATGACCCAGAGACACGTATGGTCTGTCAAGGGGTGTTCGCCCGAGATGTGTTTCTATTAGACCGTATGTATCCTGCTGCTTACGTTCTCAACACGGACCCGATGGATCGGCCCGGTGAACATTGGGTGGGCGTGTACTTGACAGAACAGCAGGGCGAATACTTTGACCCGTACGGCCTGCCATCCCTCCATCCCGATTCAACAGACTTCATGGATCAAGGCACAGATACGTGGTGTTGGAACAGTCAAACGTTGCAAAGCCTGACCAGTAGCGTGTGCGGACAATATTGCTTGTTTTACCTGTACCATCGATGCCGGGGAAGACCCTTATCTACCATCGTACATTTGTTTGACGAGTACCCCAAGGCCGAGGACCGCGATGTACTCGTATATGACTGGGCCGCCCATCATTTCAATGTATCAGCCCCGTTCTGGGCTTAAGTTTTTTCGATGTACAAACGCCCGCTGTTCTGGGCTTAAGTTTACAAGCCCCCCTGTTCTGGGCTTCAGTTCTTTCAATGTACAAGCCCCCTGTTCTGGGCTTCAGTTCTTTCAATGTACAAGCCCCTTGTTCTGGGCTTCAGTTTTCACGTGGTTGTTCTCACGTTGTTGTTGTTACTGAATAAAAAACAAAATGAGATCTCACCAAAAAACCCTGTCTTGTGCGTTTTATTCATAATGCACAAATGCCCAATGTGGAGATTCAGTCGAACTGAAATCAGTGGTGTAGGATGGGGCCAAAATCTAACCCATCAAGGTTAGAATGCAAGAGCACTATAGTAAAATAGAGAGCCAATGAAATCAGCCCATAGACCAAGTACGTGTTTTGGTCTAGGTTTGGAGCGGGCATTTCATTGAGGTGCGTGTAAGGGAAGACGGAGAGTGAAGACTCGTCCAACACGTATAGATTAGGTTTATTACTATGAGTTCTATGTATTTTTTTGGACCATTTGACGTGGATGTGACCTTTGACCTTTTGACCCGACATGCATCCGCGCGCTGCCGGTGATGCCGCGCGCTTCCGGAGAATGCGCGCGCGCTGCGGCATCAGATCATCCCCGCGTGCGCGCTGGGGCTGGGGTCCGCCGGGGCCGAGAAAGTTGGAGGTAGTGTTTAAGCATTCTGAAAAAAAACAGAAGTGACGTGAATAGCCCATCTCTAACCCAAACACACCCACAAACAAACCCCCAAAAATGCAAGTTTCTATACTACGGCCAGGCTGCGCATGCGTAAACTATTGACAACGTACGCACCATTAGTGTTGTCAAGTGCTCCTGCATGAGAGCTTCAAAATAAGACCTCATACGACACCATTAGACCATTAGTGGCCCACCTAGACTCCAACATGTCCACCCCGTATGGATTTATACATACATTGGGCTTATAGCCCAGTATATGGGTCTAAATGAGCCTACCCAGGCCTCGGTGACTTTTTTCAAAAATTTCAAACAAATCCAAACAACCCTACCGCAAATGTATAGAAGTAGGTTTTCCAGTGGGACAAACATCGGTTCTATGCCCCCAGTATGGGACTATTTTGGTCTATATGGGTCTCGGTGACTTTTTTCAAAAATTTCACCGTTTCGCTGCGGGACACTTCCTATCGTGTTCTAAATGACGAGACTAAGAAAACGAGACCGCACAGCCTATACCGCAAAGGTCGAGAAGTAGGTTTCCCAGGATGGTCCTATACCCCCCAATACCCCATATAGGCATTTTCCCGTAATTTAGGATAAAGTCCGTGTTCCGTATTTTTTTCAGGAAAAATTTTACATACACCCACCCTGGAACTAGGGGGAGATAACTCTATTGATAGGCAAACCCCGGTAAGCCCTGCGACCTATATACCCCCCATACCCCATATAGGTATTTTCCTGGATTGTTCGATAAAGTCCGTGTTCCCTTTTTTTCAGGAAATATTTTTACATGCACCCACCCAGGACTGGATGCCCCTTCACAGAGGCTTCACATCGATACCTCATACAACTCCATCGGCCCATTAGGGGCTCACCTACATCCCAAAACGTCTATTTTCATACCCTTTGGCCACCGCGCATGCGCAGAATGCCGATATTTCAACCCCACACCCAGCCCATCAGATGCCCCTTCATGAATGCTTCACATGGATACCTCATATGACCCCATTGAACCATTAGTCGCTCCCCTAGCTCCAAAACGTCTATTTCCATACCCTATGGCCACCGCGCATGCGCAGAATGCCGATATTTCAACCCCACACCCAGCCCATTAGATGCCCCTTCACGAATGCTTCACTTTGATACCTCACTCGACCCCATCGGTCCACTAGGGACCCACCTCGGTCACAAAACGTCTATTAGGTATTCCCCGTATACATTAACATTGGAAGTCAACCCATGGGACTACTTTCTGTCCGCGAAAGCTTTTTCCCGCGACCGCATCACCACCGCGGAAGAATTCGAGGTCAAAGGTTGCCGGAACTATAGCCTAGATAGGTCAGTACATGCCTTGATCTGTCACAGTTGTCTCCCTTGCGTCCAGAGTGTATAGATGGCGCCGCCTCAAATCTGCCCCAGTGACGTCATTACATCCGGGTGAAATGTTACCCAATTTACGCAGACACTACTACTCATATGCCTGAAAACTAAAGCTCTCGGTGATCTCAGTTTCCTTAAATCACTATTTTTCTGTCCAATATGGCACGTTTGATTCGCTCTGGCAAATATAGTGCCCGAGTTGTACACCTTCTCTTGGTCATATGCATTATGGAATACATTGTATGAAAGTGTATCCCGAATCTATATTGGTATGGGCCTTCAACGCAAAATATCGGGCAAGATTATCGCCCGTAATAATCATAATACACGCGATCATTTCTCACCTTGGTCACAGGTAGCGGACATTTTCCTCTCAACATCGTAGCTACATCCATCCCATAATGCACTTTCCTCTCTCAGAGGGTTGTTTCCCCTCCCACCGTGTATATCCTCCAGTATTAGGACGACCAGTATGTATTTTCCAGATTTAAGTTACCCAATATATATGACTAGAGGCCTATATCCTCCAGTATTAGGAGGACCAGTATGAAAACTGGCACTTAGTTCATGTAACGGGACGCTAATTTTACTTTTCACCCAACACTATCAGTGTTTGCACAACAATACTTTTGGTTACATGGAATACTAGCGATTTGGGGCATATGGCCCCTTTGTGATGTTCAGACTGTTAGGTAATCTCACTTGCTCAGACATCAGCATGGGTCCCGTCTGAAATAGATGACATTATGCAATAGAAAAAATCAATATTTAATTTGATTACCTAGGGTCAAGTGATACAATTTTAGTTGTTACAAACTTTATAAGAAGGAAATTGACAGGAGACCTGGTGCGGATTTTTGACAAGCCATGCATGGAGTAAGCGACTAATGACTATGAACAGATTTTAATTGTAACTGCTTTGTCATCCTAGAGACATGTTACTTTCGTGTGATTATCAAAGTGTCCAGGATGTTTTAGATATCATTCAACAAGGCAGGTTTTTGGTCAAAATTGATTTGAAATCTGCTTATCGTAGTGTCAATATTTATGAGTCAAATTATAGATATACCGGCCTACAATAGCAATTTATGAGGACAGCAAAACATCTTTCCAATAAGTTATCGTTCGGATCCGAAAAATAGTCCTGCAAAAGGATTTCTCAGGCGGTAAGACGTATGATGGCGAGACAGGGTTACTCTATAGCTAGAATTGTTTGTTATTTATATGATTACCTTATTGCAGCACCTACGTGAGAAGAGTGTTTAGAGGCCAAAATAACATGTTGATCTCGTTACTTAGATCGCCGGGCTTTGCTATTAATTGGAAGAAAATAGTTGACCCGTGCCAGAAACTAGTCTTCCTGGGTATTGAAATTGACACTCGACTAGGAACATTATCCTTGGGAGAGAAAAAGCTCGAAGAACTGATAGTTTGTGTTAAACAAAGTATGATTAAACGCAGATTGTCTAAAAAACAGATCGAGAGATTGCAGGGAGGTTGAACTGGGCTACTAATGTTATTACTTGGGGTCGCTTGCATGTCAGACGAATATATAATTTGATTTCCACCCTGCAAATGTCTAATCACAAAGCACTTGTCTTGTATACGTTTGGACTTCAATTGGCGGCTGTACCATCTCAGTAATACCACCAATCGTAGGTTGATATGGGATGTTCGCCCAACTATCCCGGTTTTCACTGATGGATGTAATATTGGGGTGAGCATTCTGCTTGTCCGATTGGACTTACTGCACATGGCATCTTGATTGGGAGGGGGAACATCAATATCAAAGAGTTGGCTGTTGCTATTGTAGCTGCTAAAAGGTGGGCCCCGATTTGGGCGAGACACAGAATACAAATCTATACGGATAATGCCGCCACTGCAGCTATAATTAGTAAAGGCTCAACTCCATGTATGTCTTGCATTGTATATATTGGATGAACTCAGCAACTTGGCACTGCATTTCAACTTTGCTCTGGAGGCAATTTTCTGACCTGGTACATACAATATTATTGCCGACTCGATTTCACGATTCCATGAATCTGGACAAATGCAGCGCTCTGTTTCTGGGATCCATGTTGGGTGCTACAGAGTCTCATTATTTTTTTGCCGTCCCACATGTCATATGAATCTTATTATTTCCTTCTTCCCCAGATCTGTCAGTGGCTACGCACTTACAGCAGCTGGATAATGCAGTAAATATGTTTAGTGCAGCAGCGTATGCACCAGCCACCCAGAAGGTCCATGATAGCCAATTGAAACTTAAATTTTGGCGATTCAATTCAGGTGCCTCCATTCCCTGTTGAGCATTTATTTGCTATAAAGAACACGTTAGAACTTGATGATATTGTAGATCTGAGATTTTGGGCTGCTGTGACGACGGGCTTCTTTGGTTTATTCAGGGTGAAGAATCAAAAGTCCACCTCGGTGTGGTATATTCCAGTCACGGGTGGATGTTTCATCCCCGTGTGATGATTCTTCCATCTGGGAGAAAAAATAGCGGCGAAATCGCTGCTGTAGCAAAGACCATGGGAGATATGCCGAGCTAAAACAAATGAGTACCTTTGTAACCTATTAGGTGACCAATTTAATGACCAATCGACTGGTGAGGGCCGATCTGTGTGCCATCGCTTCCTGGTGGATGCTTCGCCTACACAAATGCACTACCTGGGGTAAAATTAGCTGTCAGCCAAGTAAATGCTGGTCAAATTCGAATTAGATAAGCAATGAGAGGCGCTTTTACGAAGTAGATCTCTAAGGTACCTGGTTCGGCAGCGATTATAACCTCAAGTTTCACAATTGACGCAGTTACTATGACATTGAACGGCAGAACATATTGACATTCCATCTCAGTGTGTGGCTATTCCATCCCCGTGTGTAAATTTTAAAAGCACATTAACTTTGTTGGGGTGGAATTGAACTCGCAAGTAAGATACGGCAATGACAATACTCAACTAAAACTAGAGGTTCCGCTTTGACCCTTGAGTTGCCGCTCCGGCATGAAGCCTATGCTGGTTGTTTTTTTGGGCAAAAACATACGTCTCTCCCAACCTCCCACCTTGCCTTGAATGGGCACATAATTTAAGGGAAAGTGCTATAAAATGAATGTAGCAATAAGTATCTTAAACAAAGCTGCGTATCTAAAAATATTAATTACAAAGAAGCGATTTTCATTGTATATACATGTACAAGTAGATGAACGGTTGGACGGACACAGATGAATGCATGCACACATACACTAAAACCTGATCAAATGCGGGGGCTATCCCAATGAAGCTTCCATCCAAGTTTGGTGAAATTCCATCCAATAGTTCTCAAGGTATCTTGCAGACAAAGCCTGTATATACATATACAAGCAGATGGACGGACGGACGGACACCGGACGAATGCAGACACACACACCAAAACCTAGTCAAATGAGGGGGCTATCCTAATGAAGCTTCCATCCAAGTTTGGTGAAATTCTGTTCAGTAGTTCTCCAGATATCTTGCAGACAAGCCCTGTATATACATGTACAAGTAGACGGACGGACGGACACCGGACATGGATGAATGCACGCACACACACCAAAGCCTAATCAAATGAGGGGGCTATCCCACTATAGCTTCTATCCAAGGGGAGTGAGATTCCGTCCAGTAGTTCTCAAGATATCTTGCAGACAAGGCCTGTACATACATGTACAAGTAGACGGACGGACGGACACCGGACATGGATGAATGCACGCACACACACCAAAACCTAATCAAATGAGGGGGCTATCCCACTATAGCTTCTATCCAAGGGGAGTGAGATTCCGTCCAGTAGTTCTCAAGATATCTTGCAGACAAGGCCTGTACATACATGTACAAGTAGATGGATGGACAGACGGACACCGGACACGTATGAATGCACGCACATACACCAAAACCTAATCAAATGAGGGGGCTATCCCAATGAAGCTTCCATCCAAGTTTGGTGAAATTCTGTCCAGTAGTTCTCCAGATATCTTGCAGACAAGCCCTGTATATACATGTACAAGTAGATGGACGGACGGACAGACACCGGACATGGACGAATGCACGCACACACACCAAAACATAATCAAATGAGGGGGGCTATCCCACTGAAGCTTCCATCCAAGTGTGGTGAAATTCCGTTCAGTAGTTCTCAAGATATCTTGCAGACAAGGCCTGTATATACATGTACAAGTAGATGGACAGACGGACGGACACCGGACACGGATGAACGCATGCACACAAACCAAAACCTAGTCAAATGAGGGGGCTATCCCAATGAAACTTTCATCCAAGTTTGGTGAAATTCCAGCTAGTAGTTCTCCAGATATCTTGCAGACAAGCCCTGTATATACATGTATAAGTAGATGGACGGACGGATGGACACCGGACACGGATGAATGAACCCACATACACCAAAACCTAATCAAACGAGGGGGCTATCCCAATGAAGCTTCCATCCAAGTTTGGTGAAATTCCATCCAGTAGTTCTGCAGATATCTTGCAGACAAGCCCTGTATATACATGTACAAGTAGATGGACGGACGGACGGACACCGGACACGGATGAATGCACGCACACACATCAAAATCTAATCAAATGAGGGGGCTATCCCAATGAAGCTTCCATCCAAGTTTGGTGAAATTCCATCCAGTAGTTCTCAAGATATCTTGCAGACAAGGCAAGGGGACGGACAGACATCCATCCAGACATCCAACCAGACAGACAGACAGACAGCACAAACACTAGATGTCTCCCCCCAACATAGTTGGGGGAGACATAATAAGCCGAAGTAATGCGTATTTGGGAGAGGTTTCCCGATAATATATGAAAGAGTTTGGTCAGCTTTTTATTTGTATTTTATTATTACTGTAGGAAGAGCCTGCAGAAGAAACAAAAGCGGAAGCGGTCGTCGCAGCTGACGTATCCAGCTAAGCGACCCCGCTTCCATTCACCATACACTCTTAGAACGCAAATGTTGCATTTAACACTTAAAAGTGGTGAGTAGAACACTTTCTAAATGCTTTCCCTTCTCTCCAACCCTCTAGATGTTAAATCTAACATTTGCGTTCTGAGAGTGTACCCCGACATTCCTGAAGACATATATTGTGCCTTAGAATGGGCGCCGAGAAAGCATATTCTCCGCGCCCAAACTCGCCTGAGCAAGTTCGCCTGTAAGAGGCTAGTTTATATTACATTTTTCAAAAGTGGAAGGCACGGGCACAGGGATTTATAAATCTCTTATCTTAAAATTGTTCCTAGAGACAAGTTTCGTACAGAGTTCAAATGGGGCCGCTATATATTAGCTTATGCCATGTAGAATTTCACGTGATAATGATCACGTTATCGGATGAAGTTTACTCCTTACCAATAAATCGCTTAAGCTCCGATTTTTTGAGTACGCTACGATAGGTATGCGGAGTTTTGTTTGAGGTGTTTCATATTCCTCCTTCGGTATACGGGCCGCTTCAACATTCCTATGGAAAATGGTGCTGAAATGAAGTTCCGGTAGATTAAAATTATCTAGACTGATGTCTGATTTATGTCTGTTGGCACGATATCGAAGTTTATTCTTAGTTTCGCCTACATACTGTTTCAGGCATTTTCGGCACGTAATTAAATAAATTATATTCTCCGTGTCACAGTTTAGTTGATCCTTAAGCTTGTATTCATTTTTGGTCTGTTCGCTTTTGAAAGTTGATTGTGTAGCAATTACTTCGTCCAGTTTACATTGCCATGATTAGGGCGTTTATGTTTTATCCTTACCGGTTCTGACTCGCGAACGTCATTTATTTGGCAGTTTGTGATTTGGCGAAGTGTTTCAGATTTTATATGCCGTAGAAACCGGGCGGAATAGCCTCTAGGTGTCAAGGCCCGAAATAGGATCGCACAGGAGTGGTGAAAATACTGTATATCGCTTGAATTTCTATGGAATCGAATGATTTGAGATTTGATTATGCCCTTAAATATATGGGTCGGGTGAAAAGATTTGGCATGTAGTAGTTCGTGGGTATCAGTTGGTTTAAAAAAGACCTTGTAATCTAAATATCCAGTGTTCTGAAACCCAGGTCCCTTAAAAACTGTTAGGTCCAAAAAATCCACAGAAGAGTCATGAATAACTACTTCGAGTTTGATATTTGGGTCCTGGTTATTTAGAGTTTCGAAAAATACTCCGAAATCTTCCTTGGAATGGTTATAAAGTACAAAAATGTCATCTAAATATCTGAGGTATAAGAGAGGCTGTTTATCTAATTTTCTTAAAGCCTGCTCTTCCCAATGAGCTACATAGATAGTGGCAAAATTTGGACTGAACTTTTTACCCATTGCACAACCACTAATTTGTTGATAGAACTCCCCATTGAATTCGAAGTCCTTACCTTTTAGACTAATTTCTAATAATTCCAAAAGTTCTTCGTCTGGGCGATTGGGATCGGGAAATCTTTGGAAAGCATCTTTAACAGCTTGAATACCTTTATCAATGTCAATATTAGTGTACATGGATTCAATATCCATAGTGACAAGTAAGGTGTTGGGAGGAGCTTGGATGCTGGACAGTTTTGACAGGAAATCTTCAGTGTTTTTCAAATAACTACTATATCGGTTAGCGATAGGCTTCAAGTAGTAGTCAATGTATTCCGAAATGTGGTAAGAATTTGACCCACAGTCTGACACAATAGGGCGCCCAGGGGGTGTAAGGTTATCTGCCCACTTATCTATAGGTTTATGAATCTTTGGTAAGATATAGAACTGTCTCGATCTTGCGTCTCTTTTGGGTGCCAAGTATTCACACTGTTTGTTCGAAATGATTTGCCTCCTATTTAGATCTGCCACAATGTTGAGCAGCCTTGGATGATCTTGGGGCCATATTTCTCCATCCAGTTTTTTGTAATGTTTAGGGTTGCCAAGTAACCTTTTGGCTTCTTTGACATAATTTTTTTCTTTATATTATAACTGTAGCGGAGCCCTTGTCTGCAGGTTTTAACACGATTGTGTGGTTTTTACGTAGTTTTGTTAAAGATTGGCGTTCATTGAAGGATAAGTTTGGAATGTTTCCGAATCGCCCATTTGAAATTAGGTCATTAATTCGTTCTGAAAGGGCCTCAACAGATTTTGGAATTTCTTGATCAACGTTTAGTGGTACATACCCAGATTTTTCTGTAAAGGGTGGTCTTTCTCCAGCTGAAAATCTGAAGCGGTCTGCTAGACTCACCCGACGATTGAATTCATTAGTGATCTTAGATGTTTGCATCATCTTCTCTATGTGTTGATCTATGCGGTCCTCAGGTGTAGGTGTTGATCTGGTGTCGGGACAAAGGAAGGGCCCCGACTGAGCAGAGAGATGTCAAATTGTGTTAGTTGAAGGTCACCAGGAAGATTTACTATACTAGTACCTAGACCAAGAGTAGGGTGGCACGTGCCCTGTCCCAAATTTAGTTTAAACCTATAGTATTGAGCCAGTGTGAATACAGGCAATTCGCCGTATCTTCATTCCAGTGGATGTTGTCCCTACCAACCTTGAATTTGCCAGGATCGATTCCTTGGATAATTTTGAGTTGTCTTTTTGAAGAGGCAAATTCATTTATCTGATTTATGCAAAAGCATTCACTGGCTGGAAGTGTGTCTGAAACTTGGCTGTATGAAATACAATTTTGACTTGGGAAATTTACGTCTCAAACAGCTCAACATATTGCTCATATTACTTCTGGCTTTTGAAGGATCTTCTGCTTTGTTATTTACACCAATATTCAAGAGAATTTTGTCGGGTTGGGAAGGCCCGTTGTAGCGGTCCAAAATCTTTGTAAAATGTTGAAACTTAGCGCCAGGATAGCACTCTACTTGCACATCAGGATGGGGGTCCGAATTAATGCGTGAAAGATTCGATGAGCCGAAAAGCAGAACCTTTTTGGTAACTGCCGGGAGGCGCCATTCCCATTTGTTTTGAGTTTCGTGCCTAAATTGCCAGAATATTGGGTTCGAATTTTGACGATATGATGAGCGCATATCATTTGATGGAGGAGACCTTGCAGCGTCAGCATAGATATTAGTGGAAGTAGAAGGAGCAGGGTTGGTCTAGGTCTAGGAGTGGTACGTGGGGATAGGAGAGTAGGAACATAAATTTGCACTGGACAGGATCCGGTCAAGTTCACAAGACGAGAAAAATGTAAATACTATTGTTGTTGCTTCGACACTGGTAACAATGGTAACTAGCCCAGTAAACAGAACAGAATTAGCATTCGTTTCTAATTATAAAATCTTAAGTATGTTTCATAGCTCATGCCAAAGGGTCAAAGAGATTTGTCTTCGCTTCCAGTACCCAATGATGACACGTGCAAATAAAATACTACAAAACGAAGACGAATGATCCTCCGGACATTCACTTTCAGACTAACTTTGCTCTTTTCTCTTGTACTATTACAACTGACATAACTAGTTTCTAGAAATCTTGAAACTCCTGAACCTAAAAAAGATGATATCTTGGTGTTTTCCAGTGTCCCTTTTTTGATCTTTTTCGCTCAGGTTCGAAATTCTGTAAACAAAATTACAAATCAATCATTTGTTCTTAGTAACAATGGACAAAAAGATCCTCTTGTCAGCTTACAATTATCGGACAATGGCGGGCGCCAAGATCCTTCAGGATCTCTCGTATCAATAGTTCTGTGCAGCAGAGATATTTGCAATGGAGCTGCATGAGTTTGCGTGAAGTCCCCAAGAATACTTATATATGCCTGCATGGTGTTTATAGTAAATTTGTTTGTTGACAACGATAGCGTTGGAGAGACAATTTGTGCGAAAATTCCTGTTGTTGTTGCTGCACTATCATTGCGTATATAATTTACGGTACCGGTAGTTTGAACATAACCACCAACAAAACTTTTCGAAAGTCGGACCCGACAAATTCCGTTGTTTCCGCTCTCGGAAAGTTTTGTTGTTCAAACTTTTTGAAACGAAATTACGGTAATTCCCCTAATAATTCGATCACCGGAAGTGGAGCAAAAATGGCAAAAATCTGGCAAAATTCTCCATGGCACCAGCTACAAAGTGTCACATTTTGCCATTATAGGACTTTTCAATTTGAATGAAGAATGGGAATGTTACTTTTTCTCTGTGTTGGAATAACAGAGTTGAAAAGTGAACTTCCTGTGATTGAATTATTAGGGGAATTACCGTAATTTGGTGAGCAGGCCCCCCCCCCCCCCACGGCAAATCCCATGAGGTGGGCAGTTTACCATATTACCAGGTCATCAATGCACATTTACAACAGTGGATGGATGGATGGATGGATCTACTTGGGCACTCCATCGTGGTACGATGGGCACTGGTCATGCAGGACATGCCGTGCAACCCGTTCCCCCAACCCTTCCTACACATTGTCCCTTGTACCAGTGTCACATAGACACTGGCAACCTCCCCATTGTCCTTGACTAGCCCAGTCTATCTCCCGGGTTTGAGTCGATGACAATGCAAAGAACAAAACTAGAATTCATGGACTTCGAAAGGCTGCCGTTATCTGTGGGATTTTAAGGTTTTGATGTTTGACTGGTATTTAGAAATATAGTTTTTTCCTATTTCCTAAAATTTGATCATGTGTACAGTCATAACAGGATGAAATATACGAAGTACAATAATATGATAATTTATTCAATTAATTAATTTGATGCTCGAGAGAAAATTTTAATGAAAACCAGAGCGTCTGATGTCCATCGACGTTGAAACTACTGATTTGGCTTGGAAACTTATCGTTCAGTACTGCAAAGAATACGTTCAGGTTTTGAAAAGTTACCGTCCAGAAGTAACTAATTTTTCACTTGTCTTCCTGGTACTTCAGCTTGTCACCACTACTGAAACTTTTTTTTATCACCATACTGTCATGTATTCCAACTAGTTTCTCCATTTTTGTTCAAACATTGTAGAATTTGAACACACGCGTTTTGTTTTCTCTCGATCGGAAGACGTTGACACGGACAGATTTATCTCCCTCCTCCAGCTCTGCATTGCCAAGATCAAGTTCCTCATTTCATGATGTTGATCATCATCCTAACCCATGGCACGATCATACGTAGAAACTTCTGCTCATATAGCCATGCAGTAATGGGTTATATCTGAGTATAGGGCATTTCCCAATCGGTCACATCCGATTGGTCCCGTGAGATCAGATAACGGCGCAATCACATTCATAAAACGACGACACACCCCCAGAAAGCCATCGACTGAAATGATCTCTTGATGGGCTTTGAAATGCCCCTATCATTGCCTATCACAAAATAACAGGAACTGCAGGCAAGCACCTAAGCGGTGCGTGGACCCCTCAGCCCGTTTTTACCCCTCGGCCAAAATTTGGCCGAAGGGTATTGTCGTCGTCATGTACGTCTGTCCGTCACACCTTTCTCGTTACCAAGATATCTTCAGGACGACTTACCCTAGGCACACCAAACTTGCAGTGCACATCCGTATGCTTGTGACCCAGAACCCTATTGAATCTGGACCTGATTGGTTAGAAACTTTGGCGGCCATCTTTAATTTATGCGAAACCATCACAGGTTTCTTGTTACCAAGATATCTTTAGAACGACTTACCCTAGGCACCCCAAACTTGCACTGCACATCCATATGCTCATGACCCAGCACCCTATTGAATCTGGACCTGATTGGTTGGAAACTTTGGCGGCCATATTTAATTTATGCGAAGTCATTAATCTTGTGTATCTTAGGTACCATTTCTCTGTTCAGTGTGAAACTTGGTATAGATCATCGATGCATCAAGAAACTTCAAAGGAATGACCAAACCAGTTTCCCTGATTCGGTGAAAACCTTGGCGGCCATCTTTAATTTATGCAAAATCTTCAATGATATATATCTCTGATACCATTCAAGTGTTCTATACGAAACTTGGTATACAGCATCGATGTATCGAGATCTGCAATGTATAGCCACATCAGTTCCTCTGAGTGGCGGGAAGGATGGGCGGCCATCATTAATTTATGCAAAATCATTAATGATCTCTATCTCTGATACTGTTCGAGTGCTCGATGTAAAATTTGGTATATATCATCGAAGCATCAATAGACTTACGATAAATGGCGTTTCTGATTGGGCGGAACCTTGGCGGCCATCTTTAATTTATGCAAAATCTTCAATGATATATATCTTTGATACCATTTCAGTGTTCTATATGAAACTTGGTATCCAGCATCGATGTATCAAGAGACTTGCAATGAATAACCACATCGGTTCCTCTGAGTGGCGGGAAGGATGGGCGGCCATCTTTAATTTATGCGAAATCATTAATGATCTATATCTCTGATACGGTTCAAGTGCTCAATGTAAAATTTGGTATACATCGATTAGACAGTTCTGGTTTTTCTGCTTGGGCGGAAACCTTGGTGGCCATCTTTAATTTATGCAAAATCTTTAATGATGTTTATCTTTGATACCATTTCAGTGTTCTATATGAAACTTGGTATACAGAATCTACGTATCACGAGACTTGCAATGAATAACCACATCAGTTTCTCTGAGTGGTGGGAAGGATGGGCAGCCATCTTTAATTTATGCGAAATCATTAGGGATCTCTATCTCAGATAATTTTCAAATGTTCCATGTAAAATTTGGTATACATCGTCGATGCATCAACAGACTTATGTAATGAATACCGGTTTCTCTGATTGGACGGAAATGTTTGAGGCCATTTCTAATGGCAAAATTTTTCATAATCTGTATATTTGTTACTTGACTGCTTGGTGTTCCTGAAGTCTTGTTTTAAATTGAATACATTATGAATGGCTGGCGCCCAGAGCCGAGGGGTTTTCAGATGCGCAGCTTCGTATTTTTTTAGGCGAGTAGAATCAGGGCTGCATCTAGAGCCAATTTAGGTCCGGAAAACGTATGGATGCCCGAAACTCAAATGAAAGTGTTGTTGTTGTTCAATTTGAAAGGAAATACTCCAAGAAAAAGCTTCTGGAAGCCTCCATATCGATCCGTTTGCATGGAGGGTATTGAATTTCATGTTAATAAACCTCTGTTTTGTGATTGATCACAGGCTCTTTGCGCCAAAATTCACTAAAAAAATTGAACCCTCAATAATGAACACAGGAAGGAAGCAATCAGATTGCTCAACTGGACAAGTCCCAGTTCACAGAGATTTCTAGGAAAAAGGTCCAGAACTCTTGAAAATATAAGCGAAACGCGGAGAAACTCCACGATGCACAATCACGGGGCACTGACCACATATCCTGCAAATTTCTTAATTGTCCATACAACTTTAACCGAGATTCAGCCTGGACAAGTCTCAATTGACAAAGATTTGAAGAAAAAAAGGCCTATAACTCTTGAAAATATATGAGAAAGGCGGAGAAACTTCACACTGCACAACTACAGGACACTGACCACATATCCTGACAATCCATACAATATTAACAGAGATCCAGGCCGGACAAGAACCGCTTCACGAAGATTTGGAGAAAAAAAAAAGGCCATAACTCTTGAAAATATATGGAAAACGCAGAGAAACTTCATGCTACACAACTACAGGGCACTGGCCACATATGCTGCAAATTTCATAATTGTCCCTACAATATTAACCAAGATCCAGCCCGGACAAGTGCCAATTCACGGAGATTTCAGGAACAAAGGGCCATAACTCCTGACAATATAAGCGAAACGTGTAAGCTGCCTATGTTGGCAAGCACGATTGTCTTCCGATTAAAAT
This sequence comes from Hanleya hanleyi, assembly GCA_036873755.1. Lineage (NCBI taxonomy): Eukaryota > Metazoa > Mollusca > Polyplacophora > Lepidopleurida > Hanleyidae > Hanleya > Hanleya hanleyi. Next base: position 45,913 of record JAVTVY010031085.1, read on the forward strand.
ACTCCGTGACAAACTTTTATTCTCCGCAATAAAATATAGGAATCACTCCGCTTGTTCTGGTATAGATATCAATTTAATGTTGCCAGGCATGAACAGTCAACAGAAATATAGGCTGAAGGCGCCAGATCGTGCCAATCAATCTAGTGCAGTTCTTATTCATCCATTAGTTTTGCCTTTCTTTATTTGCTAACCACAGCGTCCTGAATGAGCAGATCAATTACATAAAGTAGCTCTACTAAGTCCCGCGAGAGTGCATTTATGCGCTCAGAACGCAAAGATGTTTCCGCACAGATTATCTTTTTGGATTTTGAACTTCTGGTTAAGAATTTTAGACGAACAATTTGGGCTTGAAAGACACACTTCAGTTTATCCGAGACAGCCCAAATTGTCACAAATTTCTAGTTAAATATGTTCTCCACATTTGGCCCTGTGACGTTAAGTCTCAACTCATTGTTTTTTCGCAATCTTGGGGACAAAGTGATTTTTGCCCCCATGAGACCAAGCTGATGCAATAAGGCTGCACGCTTACGTGGCAGCCTTAAAAATAGTCCACGGATTCAAGCAATCCCTGGACGAAGAAATGAATATGAAGTACATTCAAATTCAGATTTTGTTTTATTTCTAGTTAACATAAACAATTAAAACTGTTTGTTTCTTCATTTTCTGGTTAATACCCTGATATATGACTCACACTGGCGGATTGTTACAGGTTAACACAAAGTCATTGCATTAATAGTGCACGTACACATTTTCAGATATTTTGTGAGTGGCAGCATAGTCTGGTCGACACCGCTACGCGGTGCGATCCAGACAAAAATCCTAAACAACAAATTTTTTTTACACCTTTCACTATAATCTTTCACTGCAATCAGCATATTGTTGTTGTTGTAATATGCTGCTAATAATACTTTTGCAATAACGACAAAATCGGGAACCTTCACCGGCTGTGTGATCTATCACGGTACCCATATTTCGACTGATGGAGTATGTCAGAGAAATGGAGGGTGTTTCAACAGCTCAGCCGATACAGCATGGTTTAAGTTACTGTTGAAGTGTGCATGAGGCCGTTAGAACACATGCAAAATTCGCTAGATTGTTCTGGACGACAACCACAGCCACAACAAAATGATGACAATGTTAGATTTGAAGTGTATGTTGGAAGTTAACATGTGACTCCACATAAAGTTTGACCTTGAAAAAATAGGTGAACATCAGTCATATTCATAGACTTCAGGTCCATCATCAGTTGCATATGTGATGTCAATTTAGAATGCCTAGCTATATTTCATGTTATATCATAATATACAGTATATAACCTTGAGAAAATAGATTCAGTCAACTGGGATAGGCTTCTAGTCAGTCATCAATTGCACAAGCATTATGAATTTGGAGAGACTATCTTCACTCCTTTAAAAATTATTGCTAATGCTAAATTTGACCTTGATAAAACAGGTGAACATGAAGGTCAGTGATTTTCATCAGGCTTCTGATCCATCACCAGCTGCATGTGTGGTAGGACAAATAAGATAGATAGACAAACAGATGACACAGAAAATTCAGTTCATTTTGGGGTATAATTACATATCATCTTCTAAATATTCTGTCAAAATGCACCAAACACCATTTTACTTCAACTATAGAGAAGAAAAGCAACTCTGATTAGGGATAACAATTTAATTCTGTACAATCAATTTCAACCTTCCTCTCCTCAATATAACTACCCTCAAATCTGAAACTAGCCTAAAATAGCATATACATGTATAATGGGGAGATAACCTTGCTGGCACCTAAAATCAATCCCAACCATCAACTCTCCAATTTAGAGGCATATAGTTTATGTAAGAGGAGATACCGCAAATTTGAAACTGAAAGGTCAACTGCTTTTTTGCACAATCATACACAAGTGTAATGGGACTATGGGAGATAAACTTGCTGGTGGCCATCTTGGATTTTGCACAGCACACAAAATCAATCCCAACCTTCCTCTCCACAATATACGGCTACTCTCCAAATTTGAAAACAATCAGAGAAATGCTTCTTGATACATTGCTCGGACAAGCACATTCACATGTATAAACTGGAGATAAACCCGATGGCCAAACAATACTCGAAATCACTCCAACTTTCCTCCGCCTCTTCCTTAAAAATTTGAAAATTGGTGAAATACTTCTCAAGATATTGCCTGGACAAGCATGTACATGCATAATGTTTGGAGAAATTCTTAGAGATATTGCCGGACAAACATATACAGATAGAGAAAGAATTAAGGTTTATCGTTGCCTTCAGCAATATTTCAGCTCTTTAGCTACGATCAAACAAAATTCAAAGTATTCAAGTTAATAACTTAATCTAATGCATTAAAAACATGTACATACATTAAAATTTATACAACAAACCGATCTCTCTCAAATAATCTAAATACAATCTTCGTTTACCCGACTAAAAAAAAGACGGACACCAGACAAGGGCAAATGCATACACATGCCCCAAATTATATGAGGAGGCTATGCCAATGAAGATTCCATGCAAGTTTGGTGAAATTCCATGTAGATGGACGGATGCACGGACAGCAGACACGGCAAATGCACGCATGTACCAAAATGTAACTAGCTGAGGGGATGTACCGGTGAAGCTTCCATTCAAGTTTGGTGAAATTCCGGCCAGTTGTACTCCAGATATCTTGCACACAAGGCCTGAATATACATGTACATGGACGGACACCGGGCACACACCAAAACCTAATTAGATGAGGGAGCTACATGTATGCTAATGAACATGATGAAGCTTCCATGCAAGTTAGGTGAAATTCTTTGTCTGTCTGACAATAATAAACTTCATCAACCGTTAAAACACCTATAAGTTTACAGTCTATAGTTCCACCCAATGATGAACAATATCACCAACCTACATGACGAAGCCAACTCCTCAAATGTGGCCTGGGGAATCTATAGATATTGAACTCGTCATGAGAATTTCATACATTTAAAAAAATGGCCATTTGGCCCTACATGGGATGTGAATTATAACACTGGGAATGTTACATTGATGTTCAGCAAAATAGAATTACTTTTCCCTGATGAAGAAGCAAATTTTCATTTTTGTGAATACAATATCTTATTTTGAGATGCAAAAACTTGTCTCCATGATTCGACAACACCACCAAAATCTTCACTCCTTTAAAAATTATTGCTAATGCTAAATTTGACCTTGATAAAACAGGTGAAGGTCAGTGATTTTCATCAGGCTTCTGATAAATCACCAGCTGCATGTGTGGTAGGACAAATAAGATAGATAGACAAACAGATGACACAGAAAATTCAGTTCATTTTGGGGTATAATTACATATCATCTTCTAAATATTCTGTCAAAATGCACCAAACACCATTTTACTTCAACCATAGAGAAGAAAAGCAACTCTGATTAGGGATAACAATTTAATTCTGTACAATCAATTTCAACCTTCCTCTCCTCAATTTAGCTACCCTCAAATCTGAAACTAGCCTAAAATAGCATATACATGTATAATGGGGAGATAACCTTGCTGGCACCCAAAATCAATCCCAACCATCAACTCTCCAATTTAGAGGTATATAGTTTATGTAAGAGGAGATACCGCAAATTTGAAACTGAAAGGTCAACTGCTTTTTTGCACAATCATTCACAAGTGTAATGGGACTATGGGAGATAAACTTGCTGGTGGCCATCTTGGATTTTGCACAGCACACAAAATCAATCCCAACCTTCCTCTCCACAATATACGGCTACTCTCCAAATTTGAAAACAATCAGAGGAATGCTTCTTGATACATTGCTCGGACAAGCACATTTACATGTATAAACTGGAGATAAACCCGATGGCCAAACAATACTCGAAATCACTCCAACTTTCCTCCGCCTCTTCCTTAAAAATTTGAAAATTGGTGAAATACTTCTCAAGATATTGAAAATTGGTGAAATTGGTTAAAAACATGTACATACATTAAAATTTATACAACAAACCGATCTCTCTCAAATAATCTAAATACAATCTTCGTTTACCCGACTAAAAAAAAAGACGGACACCAGACAAGGGCAAATGCATACACATGCCCCAAATTATATGAGGAGGCTATGCCAATGAAGATTCCATGCAAGTTTGGTGAAATTCCATGTAGATGGACGGATGCACGGACAGCAGACACGGCAAATGCACGCATGTACCAAAATGTAACTAGCTGAGGGGATGTACCGGTGAAGCTTCCATTCAAGTTTGGTGAAATTCCGGCCAGTAGTACTCCAGATATCTTGCACACAAGGCCTGAATATACATGTACATGGACGGACACCGGGCACACACCAAAACCTAATTAGATGAGGGAGCTACATGTATGCTAATGAACATGATGAAGCTTCCATGCAAGTTAGGTGAAATTCTTTGTCTGTCTGACAATAATAAACTTCATCAACCGTTAAAACACCTATAAGTTTACAGTCTATAGTTCCACCCAATGATGAACAATATCACCAACCTACATGACGAAGCCAACTCCTCAAATGTGGCCTGGGGAATCTATAGATATTGAACTCGTCATGAGAATTTCATACATTTAAAAAAATGGCCATTTGGCCCTACATGGGATGTGAATTATAACACTGGGAATGTTACATTGATGTTCAGCAAAATAGAATTACTTTTCCCTGATGAAGAAGCAAATTTTCATTTTTGTGAATACAATATCTTATTTTGAGATGCAAAAACTTGTCTCCATGATTCGACAACACCACCAAAATCTTCACTCCTTTAAAAATTATTGCTAATGCTAAATTTGACCTTGATAAAACAGGTGAAGGTCAGTGATTTTCATCAGGCTTCTGATAAATCACCAGCTGCATGTGTGGTAGGACAAATAAGATAGATAGACAAACAGATGACACAGAAAATTCAGTTCATTTTGGGGTATAATTACATATCATCTTCTAAATATTCTGTCAAAATGCACCAAACACCATTTTACTTCAACCATAGAGAAGAAAAGCAACTCTGATTAGGGATAACAATTTAATTCTGTACAATCAATTTCAACCTTCCTCTCCTCAATTTAGCTACCCTCAAATCTGAAACTAGCCTAAAATAGCATATACATGTATAATGGGGAGATAACCTTGCTGGCACCCAAAATCAATCCCAACCATCAACTCTCCAATTTAGAGGTATATAGTTTATGTAAGAGGAGATACCGCAAATTTGAAACTGAAAGGTCAACTGCTTTTTTGCACAATCATTCACAAGTGTAATGGGACTATGGGAGATAAACTTGCTGGTGGCCATCTTGGATTTTGCACAGCACACAAAATCAATCCCAACCTTCCTCTCCACAATATACGGCTACTCTCCAAATTTGAAAACAATCAGAGAAATGCTTCTTGATACATTGCTCGGACAAGCACATTTACATGTATAAACTGGAGATAAACCCGATGGCCAAACAATACTCGAAATCACTCCAACTTTCCTCCGCCTCTTCCTTAAAAATTTGAAAATTGGTGAAATACTTCTCAAGATATTGAAAATTGGTGAAATTGGTTAAAAACATGTACATACATTAAAATTTATACAACAAACCGATCTCTCTCAAATAATCTAAATACAATCTTCGTTTACCCGACTAAAAAAAAAGACGGACACCAGACAAGGGCAAATGCATACACATGCCCCAAATTATATGAGGAGGCTATGCCAATGAAGATTCCATGCAAGTTTGGTGAAATTCCATGTAGATGGACGGATGCACGGACAGCAGACACGGCAAATGCACGCATGTACCAAAATGTAACTAGCTGAGGGGATGTACCGGTGAAGCTTCCATTCAAGTTTGGTGAAATTCCGGCCAGTAGTACTCCAGATATCTTGCACACAAGGCCTGAATATACATGTACATGGACGGACACCGGGCACACACCAAAACCTAATTAGATGAGGGAGCTACATGTATGCTAATGAACATGATGAAGCTTCCATGCAAGTTAGGTGAAATTCTTTGTCTGTCTGACAATAATAAACTTCATCAACCGTTAAAACACCTATAAGTTTACAGTCTATAGTTCCACCCAATGATGAACAATATCACCAACCTACATGACGAAGCCAACTCCTCAAATGTGGCCTGGGGAATCTATAGATATTGAACTCGTCATGAGAATTTCATACATTTAAAAAAATGGCCATTTGATTATATTGATGTTCAGCAAAATAGAATTACTTTTCCCTGATTAAGAAGCAAATTTTCATTTTTGTGAATACAATATCTTATTTTGAGATGCAAAAACGCGTCTCCATGATTCGCCAACACCACCAAAATCTTGTCAGTTTTTTGCCTATCTTGCAAGATCATTATACCCAAATTTCATGGAAATCAAACACGTTGTTCAGAAGATATGATGTTACACATGTTTACCTGCATTAATGTCTATAGCGCCATCTAGTGATGACCAAATGCCACGAAAAACAAGCAGGTGAAATCTAAAGCCATAGGGAGATTGCACATAAGAGTTTAATGGAAAAAAACTTTAATCGTGATAATGGTTTAATATTGAGGTTTTGACGTTAAGTCAGATAAATGAGATTTTTCATTTAAATGGCAATTTGATTCACACGGGAACAGAATTATCATGTCCGCAATCCTATATTTATGCTTGGCAACCTAGAATAGAACCGGTTTTGAATATTTCTCCAAGCGAATTTGTGAATTTTCATTTGACGAAACATTAAAAACTTGCCTTTATAATTATGCCAGCTACACCAAAACCTTTTCAGCACCTTGACTATCCTTCAAGACCATTGTAATAAAATTTCAAAGAAATCAGAAAAAGCCGGTCAGGCGAAATCGTCAGAGAAAGGTTTATCTATGCTCGGACTACAACGCCACCCAGTGTTGAGCAATGAATATCGTAACACAACCAAACAAATTTCCCAGGCCTAAAGAGATAGTACACCAAGTACCCGAAAATATTTAACGGTTCCAGATATATTCAATTATGGGGTATAATCGCGATGGGGGCGGCGGCGGATCCGGCGAAGCCTTTTCTCATGAAAACATAAGAGCATCCACTTTGTGGAAATGCTCTAATTATTAAGGTGAATATAATGTTTCTTGAGATAAAATTTACATCTTTTCAAGTTTGCTGTTCGCGGACATCCTCATGTCTTTTCGTTCATTGAATAGTTTTGTTCTCGTCTTTTTGTAAGCTTCTTGTACAGCAAGATGGCATAAACTTTGGGGTTTCTGTAGTTCAACAAATGCCACTATCTCCTTCTTACCTGTAACATAGAAAATAAAGAGCATGCAGCATGTTATTTATGATTATGCAGGCAGCAAACAACACTCATATGAATACGAAGCTGCGCATCTGAAAACCCCTCGGCTCTGGGCACCAGCCATTCATAATGTATTCAATTTGAAGCAAGACTTCAGTAACACCAAGAAGTCAAGTGACAAATATATAGATTATGAAAAAATTTGCCATTAGAAATGGCCTTTAAGTCTAAGGTTTATGTCCAATCAGAAAAGTCGGTATTCATTACATAAGTCTGTTGATGCATCGATGATGTATACCAAATTTTGTCATAGAGCATTTGAAAATTATCAGAGATAGATATCATTATTGATTTCGCATAAATTAAAGATGGCCGCCCATCCTTCCCACCACTCAGAGAAACTGATGTGGTTATTCATTGCAAGTGTCTTGATACATGGATGCTGTATACCAAGTTTCATATTGAACACTGAAATGGTATCAAAGATATACATCATCAAAGATTTTGCATAAATTAAAGATGGCCACCAAGGTTTCCGCCCAATCAGAAACATCAGAACTGCCATTTATCGTAAGTCTATTGATGCATCGATGATATATGCCAAATTTTACATCGAGCACTCGAACGGTATCAGAGATAGAGATCATTAATGATTTTGCATAAATTAAAGATGGCCGCCCATCCTTCCGGACACTCATAGGAACTGATGTGGTTATACATTGCAGGTCTCTTGATACATCGATGCTGTATACCAAGTTTCGTATAGAACACTTGAATGGTATCAAAGATATATATCATTAAAGATTTTGCATAAATTAAAGATGGCCGCCAAGGTTTCCACCGAATCAGGGAAACTGGTTTGGTCATTCCTTTGAAGTTTCTTGATGCATCGATGATCTATACCAAGTTCACACACGGAACAGTGAAATGGTACCCAAGATACACAAGATCAATGATTTCGCATGAATTAAATATGGCTGCCAAAGTTTCCAACCAATCAGGTCCAGATTCAATAGGGTTCTGGGTCATGAGCATATGGGTGTGCAGTGCAAGTTTGATGTGCCTAGGGTAAGTCGTTCTAAAGATATCTTGGTAACGAGAAAGCTGTGATGGTTTCGCATAAATTAAAGATGACCGCCAAAGTTTCCAACCAATCAGGTCCAGATTCAATAGGGTTCTGCATCACGCGCATACGGATGTGCATCACGCGCATACGGATGTTTGGTGTGCATAGGGTAAGTCGTTCTGAAGATATCTTGGTAACAAGAAAGGTGTGACGGACGGACGGACATGACGACAATACCCTTCGGCCAAAATTTGGCCGAGGGGTAAAAACTGGAGATTGAAATGAGGTAAATTTTTGAATTTCAGTACAATAGAATCTGTTGACCACAGTGTGAAAATGGAAATTCAGAACTTTTCTCTGCGTTTGAATGTCACCCATTTATATATGCATCTACATGAAGGTCTGGTATGCTGCTCCGGTGAATTTCAAACGTTGTTCACATATTGAATCTTCAAATAAGTTGTAAGCATGTCTGTGAAGTCTGACATGCTGTTTTCATGCAAAATCTCAACCAACTACCAGTCAAAATCGCAACTTGAAAATTCAAAGTTTGAGCATCTTGGTCATTTCCACAATTATACAAATTCCTCGAGGAAAAATCTAGGTCAGTTCGATAGATTTCTTCATGGATATAGAATTTCAGGTCTCCAGAGAGAGATTATCAAGAAGTAGAAGAGCCTGAAAGCCCTGTCCTGTGATTTCAAAATCCATCCACCCAAAATATTTTGCCTAAATTCTCCAATGTTATATAGAACATCATTCCGCAAATTTTTGCGCAACTTAGCATTGATTTATCAATGAAACAACATGCAGTTAATGGTGGGGAATTTATCCATGATTACATGTATTATGCAAGTTTGACAGATGAAACTTTTTTCCAGGTCACCAAATGTCACTAAACATGAAAATGTGCATTATTATGTTTTTGAATGTGAAAGAAGTTATTAAGCAAAAACAACCTTTTTTACCTTAATTTCTACCGAGAGGTTCTCTCCTACTGACAGGACTCATTATGCACATTTTATGCTGGCTGAGAGGTTATGCCTACCATGGTTTGTGTTCCCCACTGTGGGTTTTTGATCCCCATACAAAAGTGATGGCTTCTACAGAAAATAGCCCATTGGGCTTCAATACCCCTCGGCTATCAGTTATTGTCTACACCCAGCAATCACGCAATTTATAATATCATCAGTGTATTTTTAGAACTAAATTAACAAAAACCTGATCTAGTAGGGTTGACTGTAGTTCAGGTTTTACTAAGGCCTGAGGTTCTAGTAGAGCATGACCGAATTCTTAGCTCAAAATATACTCTTCTAAAAAGCTTATAATCAAATCAAGTACTTTTTTCTTGGAAATATAGATCAAGGTCAGTCATCTTCAAAATTTCAAGTCAATTCTAACTTGATTGCATCGGGAACATGGATTCGGAGATCTTAGATTTAACATATAGAATTTGACCTTTTAAAAATAGGTAAAGGTCAGTGATATTCTTCAATAGACTTCAGGTCCAGCCATAAGTGGTATAAATTTGGGCAATGTAGATATAATCTTTCATGAAATATTGCACTGAATAGAATCTGACATGGATAAAATACGTCAAGGTCAGTCATCTTCAGCACACCTTTGGAGCATCACCAGATGTACACATATTATTAATTTGGAAAGCCTAGCTATATTCTTCATGTAAAATCGTAATAAACAGTATATGACCTTGAAAACATAGGTCAAAGTCAGTAAACTGGGATAGGCTTCTAGTCAATCACCAGTTGCATAAGCAATATGAATTTGGGAGTCCCCAGCAAATACTAAAATTTGACCTTGATAAAATAGGTCAAGGTCAGTCATCTTCAGTACATGTCTGGACCGTTGCCAGATGTATACATATATATATTTCTTCATGACAGACCATAATAAACCCTTGAAAAAATAGGTCAAGGTCAGTCAACTGGGATAGGCTTCTAGTCAATCACCAGTTGCATAAGTAATATGAATTTGGAGACCCCAGTTCCCATCCTTCATACAATAAAGCAAATATTAAATTTGACCTTGATAAATACGCCAAGGTCAGTCATCTTCAGTACACCTGGTGACCTTCACCAGATGTATACATAATATTAATTTGGGAAGCCCACATATATTTCTTTATGTTAGACCATAATAAACAGTATATGACCTTGAAAAAATAGGTTAAGGTCAGTCAACTTGGATGGACTTCTAGTCAATCACCAGTTACATAAGTAATATGAATTTGGAGGCCATAGCTTCAATCCTTCAAAAAACATGGCAAATACTATAATTTTACCTTGATAAAATAGGTCAAGGTCAGTCATCTTCAGTACACCTCTGGACCTTTGCCAGATGTATGCATAGCATTAATTTGGAAAGTCTAGCTTTATTTCTTCATGTTATATCATAATAAACAGTAAATGACCTATACAAAATAGGTCAAGGTCAGTCAACTGGAATAAGCTTCTAGTCAATCACGAGTTGCATAATATGAAATTGGAGACCCTAGCTTTAATTCTTTCAAAAATATAGCAAATACTAGAATTTGACCTTGATAAAATAGGTCAAGGTCAGTCATTTTTAATAGGCTTCTGACCCTTCACCCAATACATATGTGATATGAATTCACAATGCCTGGCTATAATTCTTCTTGAGATATCGTGTTCACAAGAAAGATGGGCAGACAGAAAGACGGACAGACGACAATATCCTTCGGGCAAAAACCACATTCAGCTTAATTGCAGTGGTGACTAAATTTTATGGACTTATTTTTAGAACATTTGTGGACACATCATTTGACTTATTTCCGAAGTGTAAATTTTGCTATATACATAGATATATTTTTTTAAAGATTTGAGTTAAATGAAATATCTCTCTTATGTGAACACTGGTTTGTGTTGTCTGTAATGCAAATTCTCATGTTAGATCTAACACACCACTAGGCCATTGCCTGTCACAGCTACAACCTATATAAACCAACACTGCATCAGGATTAGGAGGGGAGAGAGGGAGTTATAAGGAAACTTCTCTTGCCTTGTACCATGTGTACTGGTAACTTCTGATGCTCGACTGCTTTTACATCAGCATCAGGTCCAGTACAGTACTGATAGAGAATTACAAAACTTTCTAGGAACTCACTTGGCAGCTGTCCCTTGTTGTTTTTTGGGGATAGACTGGCACTGAAGAATGACTGAAAATGCCGGTGAACGAGGGCCGTGTCTTGTTCTGTCCAGGATACTGAAATAAAGGAGAAAATACGTCTTTAAATTTCATTCCCATAATTCTCCAGATACATTATCACATGAAAGAAATAACCAAACTAAGTCTGATAGTTTGACATTAACTGAAACTTGTTCATTTTTCTACCAAGATACAATAGTCGGGATGTAGACACATAATTTAGCATAACTCAAAACTGACAAAAAGCCCAAGGACAAAAGCCCGTATATCTGGAATCACATTAGTTCAATTTTCAAGGTTGTTTAATAGCCTTGATTCCAATTGGTAAGAAGCAATCCAGAGGAATGTCTACAATTTTGTGCTTCTGAGAATGTAACATATCACATCTTACATGATAACCTAAAATAAGCTCAACTCTTGCAACTAGTTGACCTTGGAGCAAGAGCAGAGAGCTTACATATTCCACACTGAAATCAACAATACGGTAATTTCCCTAATAATTCGAGATGCAGTGATGAAACTCGCAACTTCAAAAATTGGCTACTTTCGAATTATTTGTCACGCGAATTCCAGAAAAACGCTAGTGTTCGACTTATATGTTATGCTGATATTCACGGAAGATCCAAAATGGCGGCCGCTTCACTGTGATCGTTGTGATCTATTGATAACCGTGTATTACGTTTGATATCTCTATCATAGTTCATTTAAAAGAATCTGGGCCATCCTTAAAATATGTCAGTTGGCGTAACCCGCCCGCCCCATGAAAAGCTACCGACCCAAAAGTTTTTATCGGCCATCTGTCACTGTAAATGTTTTTTTTCTTTTTCTTCAACTTCAAGCAGTCCCTGTGTAGTTATCATTAAGTTGCGTACGTAGGTCGTGAATTTGTCCGCCAGAGTGGCAAGTTTCAAGAATGAAATACAAAGAAAATATAGTCTACGAAACAAAAGAAACATCTGCCCTCACGTTGTTTTTGTTGAAAAGCAATATGCGTGTTGAAAACTTTTGTGCCGTCCTTCCCCATTTTGACTCTTTCCAATTCGATCGTCAGTCGGGAAGCCTTGTGAGATTACAACACTGGGTCAGTGGAAGTTTCCATTACCGCAATAGGGATGATAGCCCGACAGTATTGAGACACGTGCCTGCAGTCAGTCGACCAGATTTCCCGGCTAAATCTGTACTGTGATGCCGACGTTTGGTTCATTATCCATCAAACACGAAGTAAAAAGTGAAATGTCCAGCTTGCCAAGGATTGAAAATACATAATACGAAGCTGCGCATCAGAAAACCCCTCGGCTCTGGGCGCCAGCCATTCATAATGTATTCAATTTGAAGCAAGACTTCAGGAACACCAAGCAGTCAAGTGACAAATATACAGATTATGGCAAATTTTGCCATTAGAAATGGCCTCGAAAGTTTCCGTCCAATCAGAGAAACCAGTATTCATTACATAAGTCTGTTGATGCAAATTTTACATCGAGCATTTGAAAATTATCAGAGATAGAGATCAATAATGATTTCACATAAATTAAAGATGGCCGCCCATCCTTCCCACCACTCAGAGAAACTGATGTGGTTATTCATTGCAAGTCTCTTGATATATGGATGCTGTATACCAAGTTTCATATAGAACACTGAAATGGTATCAAAGATATACATCATTAAAGATTTTGCATAAATTAAAGATGGCCACCAAGGTTTCCGCCCAATCAGAAAAACCAAAACTGTCTATTGATACATCGATGATGTATACAAAATTTTACATCGAGCACTTGAACGGTATCAGAGATATAGATCATTAATGATTTTGCATAAATTAAAGATGGCCGCCCATCCTTCCCGCCACTCAGAGGAACTGATGTGCTTATTCATTGCAAGTGTCTTGATACATCGATGCTGGATACCAAGTTTCATATAGAACACTGAAATGGTATCAAAGATATACATCATTAAAGATTTTGCATAAATTAAAGATGGCCACCAAGGTTTCCGCCCAATCAGAAACGCCAGAACTGTCATTTATCGTAAGTCTATTGATGCATCGATGATATATACCAAATTTTACATCGAGCACTCGAACAGTATCAGAGATAGAGATCATTAATGAATTCGCATACATTAAAGATGGCCGCCCATTCTTCCCGCCACTCAGAGGAACTGGTGTGGTTATACATTGCAGGTCTCTTGATACATCGATGCTGTTTACCAAGTTTCGTATAGAACACTTGAATGGTATCAGAGATATATATCATTAAAGATTTTGCATAAATTAAAGATGGCCACCAAGGTTTTCACCGAATCAGGGAAACTGGTTTGGTCATTCCTTTGAAGTTTCTTGATGCATCGATGATCTATACCAAGTTTCACACTGAACAGAGAAATGGTACCTAAGATACACAAGATTAATGATTTCGCATAAATTAAATATGGCCGCCAAAGTTTCCAACCGATCAGGTCCAGATTCAATAGGGTTCTGGGTCATGAGCATATGGATGTGCAGTGCAAGTTTGGTGTGCCTAGGGTACGTCGTTCTAAAGATATCTTGGTAACAAGAAACCTGTGACGGTTTCGCATAAATTAAAGATGGCCGCCAAAGTTTCAAACCAATCAGGTCCAGATTCAATAGGGTTCTGGGTCAAGAGCATACGGATGTGTACTGCAAGTTTGGTGTGCCTAGGGTAAGTCGTTCTAAAGATATCTTGGTAACGAGAAAGGTGTGACGGACAGACGGACAGACGGACAGACGTACATGACGACGACAATACCCTTCGGCCAAATTTTGGCCGAGGGGTAAAAACTAAACGTCTAAATTCCTGCAATGATGATCGGGTTGTATAGTACATTGACTTGTCTACAAGTACAACGTCCCTCGTGAGATGTCAATGTGACTGACCCAGCGAGGGTGCATATTTTTTGTTCGTCCGCTTCATAATAATGATTTCCCATTGATTATAAACTGGATTAACATGTTGTTGGAAACACTGACGTCTGTGATTTTATTTCATGGAAACGTCATTCTGTATTGGTGAGTGAATAAAACACCAGCATCCATGTCTGTTGACATCTCCCCATAGCACAAATGAAATACTCAACTACTCACTTTCAGCAGTCAAAATGTATGAGACACATCATGCACATCTGCAGAAATGAAATAATGGCTCCCTCGACATAGGGAGTTGTGCACAAACTAATATTACGCCGAAGCTCTGACAGGGACAAGCAGAGGGAAACATTTATATCTTTGTCCTTCCATATCATCTGTTTATTAAAGAAAACGAGACATCGAAAATATCATTCGAATTGCCGTTAATTTTTTTTCTATCGATCTCGTAGGTGCCTCAAAATGGCCAGTTGATGGACATTTTCGCCTCCAACCTCGTGCTAATGAGAATCCGGTTTGGGACTTCTGATCATAGTTCTATATATGATATACCGAGAATTCGCAACCACGAAAACTGAACTTTTGTATTTTATTTCTGTGTCAACGTGTATCTTTTCACGATTTAGTTGTACAGAAATTATTCTGAGTAACATACTCACTTTACTGTCAGCGGCACAAACTCCAAAACGAAAACGGGAGTGTTCGAATTTATTGTTTCACGAGTATATTGAAAATGCTCCTGTTTTCGTTTTATTAGGATGGAGAAAATCACCACTGGCGAAAAATCGGCCGTTTTCGAATTAAAGAATGTGTGATGGTTACCCGAGAATAACTCCCTCGGACACTGGCGTGTGTATATCTATTGTCCAGGCCGGGTCAGCTGCCTTTATGACGTCAAATGCACAGTCGACTATTCTGGTGCGTTCTATTTTTAAATGAACAGGTTTCCTCACAATAACGTTTTTGTAGGCCAGTCATACAGAATTATTCGTTTCGGTCAGTAACTTCGGTCGAAATTTCATTTTTACCCCATTTTCAAACAATACAAAAGGATTAGTTATTACTCAATGTATCATATATTAACTCGCAACCGTCTTTTAGTTAACCCTATCTGGCTTGGGAGATTTGGGGTGTATCGCAGCCTTGGGGGGGGGGGAGGAGGCGGAAAGTGCCTCCCCTATATATTTTCGCTATCGCTAAGGCTAGAGGGCTGAAACTTACCACAAGTATATCTTTGGGTCAAGCTCTACCAGAAAATGTAAAAAAAAGATGGCCACCATGATGCATTTTTGGACGATTTTCGGTTTATTTTTTGTGTAAATAATAATCAGATATGAAATAAAATAAGTTTTACCCACTTTTCCGTAGATGAAAGCAAACATTTTGAAGAAATATGATGAAAGCATAACTTTTTCCGATACCCCACATGGCCGCAATTTTAATTTACCCATGATCCTCTGCTCGTGGGGTTATGCAAATAGGCTCAAAATGACCCCAATACGATACCCTATAATGTCACGAATGTTTCAGCTCTCCATTTTTGGCGTTTCGGAGATATCGCAGAAAGTCTGGTAGAGTTAATGGAGGAAGGTAGGGAGGGGAAACAAATCAGGGGGTGTCTTTTGGTGATGCTAAGACATATGTTTCAGAAAAATGCATCGATTCGTGTTGAATCAACTTCCTGAATTTTTGCGTATTTTTTTAAGAAATATGCTGAAAACATCACTTTTCTGGTACCCCCGCATGGCCGCCATTTTGAATTTACCAATGATCGTTTGCTCGGGGGGTCATGCAAATAGTCTCAAAGTGACCCCGATATGATAATCGAAAAAGTCACGGAGTTTCAGCTCTCGAGTGCCGAGTGCACTCCCCCCCCCCCCACCAGGAAAGGTAGGGTTAAATAATTTGCGATTATGTGAAATTATTGCTGTTTCAAAAGTAACTTCATTTAACGTGCCACGTCATTGTAATGTTGCAAATCGAACTTGCCCTAGAATATCTGGTAGTATGACACAACGGGAACTTGGCCCCGCCTCGGGCTGGTCATCATCGACTACCATTCGCAGATTTCAAATCTACATAGTATATAGCCCCACATTGAGGGCATAATACTCCCTCAGTGTTGACTTCAACGTCACTCCTGCGTTTTATCCACTCTAACTGTGAACCAGATATTTTTCTGGTCTAGCCTGAAGGCGTATTCTTGTCACAACACTCACACTTCTACTCGTTGAATAGTACATTACGATTCATAGTGAGAACTATAATGATTCTTAAATATAAAGTGAACAGTTCAGGAAAATACACATGAAGATTCCTCGTTTTTATACATGGAAAGTATTGCTGACCCATGAAAAGAAACCCATTCAGTCGCTGCGACTTGGACATGTTATGAGTGTGCTGCAATAAGGGTCAAGTTGTAGCAGTGAATGCAGAAATGTGTATACACAGTTATATCTATATTTTATTAACTGAATATCGCTGAAGATTGTTTCACATACCATAAATATATCCAAAGGTTAAATATTAGAAAGAAAGAATAAGAAAATAGGAAGAAAATATATCTGATCCAAATGTGAATCGAACTCATAGCTCAACAAACTGGTCACACACTGTTTTTGAAGGTGAGCAGCCTAACAACTGGACTACGACGACGTCTACTTGAAAAGCATTTTTGACTTGCTTACATAACGTTTCTGGTAGAATACAAGCGAAGCATTTGCACAATTTTTAATTTTGATGAAATATGACACCTCAAACCAGAATTATATTTCAACTGATTGTAACACTAGCCATTGTGATAATAAATACACACAAATTGTTTTGGTTCGAGGTGTCATATTTTATATATGAAGGGAAATCCCTTCAGAAAATGTCCCTAAAATGTCGAAAGAGCATGTTCGACCGTTTTCAAACTTGAATAACTCCAGTTTAGAGCAATGGACAATCACCATTTCGCATGATATGAAACTTCAGCATTTTTACAGCACATAACAATAACTTTCACCCGTTTCACTTTCAAACGAAAATCATGTTCACTACCGTCACGTCCAAGGATTTATTCTCGGGTAACCATCACATATTCTTTGGACGGTGAATTATTAGGGAAATTACCGTAGTCAAAGACAAGAAAATAGTAGTTTTTCTGCAAATGGATTTCTCTCAGACGAGAACAATTTTCAAGGAAAAAAAAAGTGATGAAGTAAATCTTTGTCAGTGTTTGTTCTTGAGTTAATATTAAAACAGGTATGAAGATCATAAAGGACCCATCACTCCGTTAAATTAGTAATTGTATGGTTTTTAGTTCACAACAGTTTTACTACATGTAGCTGTTTCAAACATGGCAGGCAACTCCACAGGACAAATGCTAAATACATGCAAGGGAGAGAACTCTGAATATTCCAACCTAACATATCGTCAGCTAAACTTGATTCAGCTTTGAAGAACTGTGACCTTAACATTTGACAAATTGATGTATGGCTCCTCTTTGCCATGGAAGTAAGAAAATTTGGTACCAATCCATACCATGAAACTAGAGAAATCGCATGGACAACAAATGTTAATGGATAATGGACAGAACCCAACATCGCATTACATGACCTCGTCTTCGACAAGCATATGAAAATGTGACTTGTAATGATTTCTGGATTCTGGAGTCCGTGACCTTGACTATTGACCTAAATTTTGGTACATGACAAACTGTCTCCCATAATTTCTCAAAGGACACAAAAAAATCATGATTTTTAAAAATTTCACGATTTTGGAGTCACAGTGACCTTGACTTTTGACCTTTACCTACATTTTGGTATGTGACACATCGTGTCCCCCTAATTTATCTACTGACACAAAAAAATGTTATTTTTAATAATTTTCTGATTTTGGGGGCACAGTGATCTTTGACCTTCGACCTGGACCTACATTTTGGTATGCGATACATCATTCTCCCCTAGGGCATCCACTCACCAAAAATTAGAACTGTAGATAGAAATTGATCAATGATTTCCTGATTTTTGGCAACAATGACCTTTGACCTCTGACATCGACATCAATCTTGGTACGCGACACATCGTCTCCACCTAGTATATTCTCTCACAGAAAACACTGGAAGGAAGCAATCAGAGATTGCTCAATTGTATGCCCCCCTTTATTGGTTGGTGGAGGCCTAATTTGGATAATTAAAAAAATTCTGTTCCAGTCACTTTTTTTTGCCATGCCTCACGTAATACATATTCTAAGTATCAAGCAACAAGTGATAATACGATGCTTCGATGCAAGCTGGTCGCCAGGGCTTTCGCCAAATCCGAAAATGTGACCTGGTCAGGAGACCTACATTCCTTGGGAGTATATTGTGGTGAAATTATGAAGCGATCAGTGACTTTTGAATTTTGCACCCAATTCACTGTTTTTGGGGCAATTTCATACTTCAGGACCTATGTTGTTTGCTTTGGAATGTAGAATAACATATAATATAGCCATTTTTGTTGTTCAAATCGGTTATGGACCGAGATCCAGCTTGGACAAATAAAACAAAGGGCCATAACTCTTGAAAATATAACCGAAAACAGAGAACTTCATGCTGCACATCTATGAGTCACTGACCACATATCATGCAAATTTCGTACTTGTTCATACAATATTAACCGAGATTGAGCCCTACAAATCCCAATTCACAAAGATATAAAGAAAAAAGGGCCTAACTCTTGGAAATATAAGCGAAATGTGTAGAAACTTCACACTGCACAACTACAGGGCACTGACCACATATCATGCAAATTTCATAATTGTCCATACAATATTAACCAAGATCCAGCCCGGACAAGTCCCATTCACAGAGATTTCAGAAAAAGGGCCATAACTCTTGAAAATCATACCGGAACTCGGAAAAAACTCCTGTCCATCAAATATTAACCGAGATATTGCCCGGACAAGAAAGTTGGATGGACAGACGGACGGACAAAGCGATCACTGGGGGGGCATAAAAATACAACTGTGAATAGAAAAGGTTCACAGATATAGACCGGACACGCTGTGACCTCTGACCTCGACCTTCATTTTGGTACGCAACACATCGTCTCCCCGTAGGGTATCCACTCACCAAAATTTGGAACTGTAGATAGGTTACTAGACCAGACACGAGAACCGGGCAGATGGACGGAAACTGCCATCAACTAATACGGCCACTTTTGGCAGGCGTATAAAAACGAGAGGGCCAAGGGCCCTGATTGCCATCTTCCTTTGAGTCTACTGCTGGATAACCTCCAAACAGGGTTATCTCCACTTATGCTATGTCGATCGAATCTTGTCTTCAGACACTTACTTAAACTCCAAGCAGGATTAAGCTGTCCATGTGTCTGTTTTATTATTATCACTGCTAGATCAGGGATTCATAGACGTCCATTCTTACTACCTTTAAACGGTAGTAAGAAAATGTCAAAAACTATAGACAGCAAAAAAACTCAAAAGTGTACGATCTGGACAAGAAATACTCAATGTTTTTGACGAAAACTCAATAATCAAAATGGTGCAAATTATTTCAGTGATGTGAAAATCATCGCCGATCCTTCAACAATTTGTCTTTGAACTTTTGGGGATTTCCAGTTCTATAAATAATTTCCGTCTCCGCGAGTTCTTGCCAATTATACCTCACCATAGGCTCTCAGTTACCATCAATACTCGACGGGAAGCAAAAAATATGGTTTCAGAGATTAATTTTCGGGACCGGGAATTGCCGATTCAATGACTTTGGATAATCAAAATTCGTTAGCCAATGAGCATCAAGAAATTACCAGGGTCGAGGTAAATATAGCTCCACGAGAAGTGGCGGGATTTATTGACAGTTCCTTTGGTTCTGAAGTTCGATGGCGACCATGCGATGGACGTAAAGTAGAAGTCCGAGTTCAAGACATCATTCTGCTTGACAGCTGCTACATCTTACGTAAAAATCCGCTGATGATGTAAGGATTTTATAGCGTCTCTTGCAAGCGTTATATGATAATTATCTTTTAACGTTTATGATAGTTTGTGATCTCTTACTGCTGTTGTTGTTGCTACATTCAAACACGAGGTCGGACCGTCCAAGGGAGATAACTTTGTTATATCAAATAATCAAGTTGAAAACAAAAAAGTTTGATTTGCTACAAACATTACCATGGGCTTGGAATCAATTTTTTTTTCAGCTTTGTTTATTTTTCTTCACATAGTCCTTATAGTACCAGTGGACTAGAACAACGTTCTTTTCTATCAAACAATGTTTTTAATTATTAATGTCCCTATTTAATCTCTCCATTTTATTTGTCAAGTTAAACACTTACCCATGGAAAACTTTTTCAAATTTTATTTCGTTATTTCATTATGAAACACGTTACCCGCTTTTTGTAGAATATTTCAACATCAAGACACTCATCATGCATGATTGAGATGGCATGATGGGGGGGGGGGGGTCAAACGAGAAAAATTGTCAGTGATATGATATGGTCTTGAAATTTATTAAAATAAGTGAGCAAGTTACAATACAGAACATGTGGGGTTTTTTTTTTGTCATTCAGATGACCATTATCCAAATCACATTAGATAGCTCACCTCTTAATTGGCAGGGTGGTAAAAACATGCAAAAACTCAATATCAACTTGTGGTTGGGCCGTAAAAACTTAGAACATGAAGCTGCGCTATCCAAACCCCTCGGCTCTGAACCCCAGCTATTATAATAAGGGTGTCTCTACCAATTGATTGGCTTGTGGGAAGAAATATTTACCCATGGTATTGTAAGTGTACTTTCTTTGAAAAAAAAAAAAGTTTTCCTCCCCTTAAATTAATTTGTTTCTTGAATAAATTGAAAGAGCTGTATCGATGTCTCACCAAAACAACAGTACACATGGCTAGATAAATACAGTACATGTATACTAAATGGCACATGTATGTCATTTCAAAACAGATTTGCAAGCATTCTTTGCATTGTCTAAGAGAATAAATGAATAAATCAGTCATCAAATCAATAAATAAATGTGATAGTATACTAACATGATAATAGAAATAATATGCAAACTTAACATAGGAATTAGTGGATTTTGTTAGACAAGGGGCATAACTCTGCAAAATACTTTCTGACACGACTCATTTTCGATAGGCATCTAGTTCAGGTCAAGAGAAACAACTGTATCACGTTAGGATGTTGTATATGGAACGGTTCTGAAATTATCACAACAACAAATCATAAATGGATTTTTATTTGTAAAAAGGGGCATAACTCTGCAAAATATTGTCCGAGATGACTCATTTTCGATAGGCTTCTGATTTACGTGAAGATAAATAGATGTAACAAGTTTGGTTGCCATGCATGAAACGGTTCTGTAGATATCGCGGTAACGGATTTTATTAGACAAGGGACATAACTCTGCAAAATACTTTCTGACACGACTCATTTTCGATAGGCATCTAGTTCAGGTCAAGAGAAACAACTGTATCACGTTAGGATGTTGTATATGGAACGGTTCTGAAATTATCACAATAAGAAATCATAAATGGATTTTTATTTGTAAAAAGGGGCATAACTCTGCAAAATATTGTCTGAGATGACTCATTTTCGATAGGCTTCTGATTTACGTGAAGATAAATAGATGTAACAAGTTTGGTTGCCATGCATGAAACGGTTCTGTAGATATCGCGGTAACGGATTTTATTAGACAAGGGGCATAACTCTGCGAAATACTTTCCGACACGACTCATTTTTGATAGGCACCTAGTTCAGGTCAAGAGAAACAACTGTATCACGTTAGGATGTTGTATATGGAACGGTTCTGAAATTATCACAATAACAAATCATAAATGGATTTTTATTTGTAAAAAGGGGCATAACTCTGCAAAATATTGTCCGAGATGACTCATTTTCGATAGGCTTCTGATTTACGTGAAGATAAATAGATGTACCAAGTTTGGTTGCCATGCATGAAACGGTTCTGTAGATATCGCGGTAACGGACGGACGTACGGACGTACAGACGTACGGACGTACGGACAGCCGTACATGATGACGACAATACCCCTAGGCCAAATTTGGCCGAGGGGTAAAAACTCAATTTGAGCATAAAAAGAACTCAATATTTTATATTGGGTAGTAAAAATTTGGACTTCTATGAATCCCTGTAGATGTCAAAATTCATATAGCCTACAACCAGAACATTATTTCACAAATGTACATTTACCCCGTCAATTCAAATAGGTCAACCATCAGACATGTCAGAGACACTCGATAAAATGGTATTTGGTTCCAACCTGATAGATGTGTATGAGGTTTTGATTTCTACTAAAAACGATGTTCAGATTTTTAGCCCACCATCACCAGATGGTGGGCTATTCAAATCGCTTTTCGTCCGTGGTCCGTCGTCGGTCAGTCCGTAAACAATTCTTGTAATCGCGATTTCTCAGGAACTACTTTATGGATCTTTCTCAAATTTGGTACACAGGTTCCCCTTGGGGTCTAGTTGTGCAGGATACCTTTTTTGGTCCGATTCGAAAATCCAATATGGCCACCAGGCAGCCATATTGGATTTTCCCATGAAACCTTGTTATCGTGATTTCTCAGGAACTACTGCATGAATCTTTCTCAAATTTGGTACACAGGTTCCCCTTGGGGTCTAGTTGTGCAAGATACCTTTTATGTTCCGCTTCGAAAATCCAATATGGCCACCAGGCATGCATCTTGGATTTCCCCATGAAACCTTGTTATCGGGATTTCTGAGGAACTACGGCATGGATCTTTCTCAAATTTGGTACACAGGTTCCCCTTGGGGTCTAGTTGTGCAAGATACCCTTTTTGGTCCGATTCGAAAATCCAATATGGCCACCAGGCAGCCATCTTGGATTTCCCCATGAAACCTTGTTATCACGATTTCTCAGGAACCACTGAATGGATCTTTCTCCAATTTGGTACACATGTTCCCCTTGGGGTCTAGTTGTGCAAGATACCTTTTCTGGTCAGATTCGAAAATCCAATACGGCCACCAGGCAGCCATCTTGGATTTCCCCATGAATCCTTGCTATCGCGATTTCTCAGGTACTACTTCGTGGATCGTTCTCAAATTTGTTACACAGGTTCCGCTTGGGGTCTAGTTCTGCAAGATACCCTTTTTGGTCCGATTCGAAAATCCAATATGGCCACAAGGCAGCCATCTTGGATTTCTCCATGAAACCTTGTTATCGTGATTTCGTGGAACTACTGCATGGATCTTTCTCAAATTTGGTACAAAGGTTTCCCTTGGGGTCTAGTTGTGCAAGAAACCTTTTCTGGTCCGATTTGAAAATCCAATATGGCCACCAGGCAGCCATCTTGGATTTCCCCCATGAAACTTTATCGTCATTTCTCAGGAACTACTGCATGGATTTTTCTCAAATTTGGTACACGGGTTCCCCTCAGGGTCTCGATATGCAAGATGCTTTTTTGAGTTCGAATCGAAAACCCAGTATGGTCACCAGGCGGCCATCTTGGATTACCCCATGAAACACTGTTATTGTGAATTCTCAGAAACTACTGCATGGATCTTTGTTAAATTTGGTACACAGGTTCTCCTTGTCATCTAGTTGTGCAAGATACCTTTTCTGGTCCGATTCGAAAATCCAATATGGCCAACAGGTGGCCATCTTGGATTTTCCCATGCAACTTTATCGTGATTTCTCGGGAAGTACTGCATGGATCTTTCTCAAATTTGGTACACAGGTTCCCTTTATGGTCTAGTTGTGCAAGATACCTTTCCTGGTCCGAATCAAAAATCCAATAAGGCCACAAGGCGGCCATCTTGAATTTCCTCTTGAAACATTATCGTGAATTCTCAGGAAATATTTCATGGATCTTTCTGAAATTTGATACACAGGTCTCACATGGGGCCTAGTAGTGCAAGATACCTTTTTTGGTCCGATCCGAAAATCCAAGTTACGCTTCAAATTAATACGGTATTCTCGAGTTGTGACATTGCATCACAAGAGTCAGCAGATGAAACGGTGGGGCATATTCTATATATTGATTATAGAGAATATCCATACCTTCACCCTCCATATCCACGAGTTCAAATAATTCGGAATTAAAATGAATTTCTTCAAATTTTAAATCTGCTCCACCCTTTCGTCTGCCGGCGGTTCGGCTACATGAAGGGACGTCACTCTTGTGACTCAACGTCACAACTTGACAACTGTAGACTACTGCATGTTTCGATCCAAAGAAGATAATCAGGATTCAGGCACTTTCGAAGTTTCAACATTACTGCGCAGACCGGATCCCTTCAGTATTAAGTATTGTAGCATCTTACTATTTTCGAGAATGGTATCTTGAAAGAGATATCTCAAACTTGCCCAGTAAACAGAACAGAATTAGCATTCGTTCCTAATTATAAAATCTTGAGTTTGTTTCTTAGCTCATGCCAAAGTGTCAAAGAGATTGGTACTCGCTTCCAGTACCCATTGATGACACGTGCAAAAAAATAAATAAAAAAAATACTACAAAACAAAGGCGAAGGATCCTCCGTACATGTACATTCACTTTCAGACTAACTTTGCTCATTTCTCTTGTACTATAACAACCTACATAAGTACAGTTTCTAGAAATCTTGAAACTCCTGAAACTTAGATTATATCTTGGTGTTTTTCAGTGTCTCTTTTCCGATCTTTTTCGCTCAGATTTGAAATTCTGTAAACAAGTTACAAATCAATCGTTTGTTCTTAGTAACAAATAAGAGCTCTTTTGGTGACCCCACAGGAGAGGAAATTTGCTTTTTTTTATACATATATTAGACAACCCTATTTTAACTGATGAAGCTTAAAAGTGTCAATATTGTAACTAAACTTTAGACACATCGTAGTAGTTAGCTGTGTTAAAGAATTTCACATGGTTTATTCACATTGAAAAGAAACATTTTTTTTTAAATTATTGATTACTAATTAAAAGTCTCTTTAACTGGATCTAGTTTAATAATAAAAAAGGACAAGTTGAGAAAACAACTCACCATAAATTAATTTCAGTTAAACTGTTCATTAACTCATTCAATACCGAGCGTCATTTCTGGCCTCAGTTTCAGTAGCTCCACAGCTGAGTCTCAATGTGTGCAGTGCACAAATGTCCATCACAGAAGCTGTCGACCAAGAGCTCATTTCAAAAATATTTTGTTTATGAAAGTGAATAAAATTTGAAACTTTATATCTCCATGAAATACACAAGCATCAGAAATTGTGTTTGTGTTATTTTTATAATTATATACATGAAATTATGCATGCAAATTTCATGAAAACATGTTTTTATCTGTTTGAAAAAAATGCTTCAACAAAAATAACATCAAAATTGTCATGGTCTGGTTTCAGATGTACGTAATCTCTGGCTGGTAAAATTTATAGCTGATTGTAGTATCCATTCCCAGGATAAAGATGATAATTTCCTCAATTTATTTAATCCACATATAACTTATAAATTAACGTTTTTATCTGGTAGAAATTCCGTTGATAGTGATTATATTACACGCAAAATAATGAAGCAGAAGTGGTTTTTTTTCTCGTCTGATTCAATCGCGTCCGTGCTCCATTTCCCTGAACCGATTTCAATGAATGACGTATCATTGTAAAGCCCATTCATTCAGCTTTCTTCTTGTAGTAGAATCACCATCGGATGGCCAGTGAAACGAAAGATTTGATTGGATTGAAAACAGCAATTTCACAGTGTTCACGAAACGATCTTTCTGATAAGCCCGCTGTTTTGGGCAAGTGGATTGGATAAGAGCGTTTACGTCACAAGGCGAGCCAATCGGGTTGCCTCATTCATCGCGGGTTTGTTTGGGGAAATCAAAACAGAAAAGATGGAGGGAAATTCTGACAAGTTGGTGTCGTACAATAGCGAAATATTTGGGAAATCAATTTACCAAGCGTATACGATCGTAGGAATTCTCAACAATGGATATATACCTGTACCTTGACAGAAAATATCTCGTGAATTCGTCAGATTTCTCAAGGAATCGTATGATTCTTCCAGGTATTTGAACATTTGCAAATGTCTGCCGAAACGGCACGATGTTCTCACAGATCTCTTCTCGGATTATAGTTTTATTTCGTTATATTTTTCATTCAATACGAAAATGCTTTATATATAATCGGATAGATAGCGATCTTATCTTTCGATATACGTATGGTTTACGTGATACTTCTTCCTGAACAGACCAGGAAAATAAGAATTCCAACGGTGGTGTATACGGCCGACTTCATTTTGGAAATTTTCGTGATTTTATTTTTTATCTGCGTTTTCAAACAACGATCTTGAAATAATTTCTCTGTTAGTCAAATCCAAATTTCAGAAATTGTTACGTGAGAAAATAGGCTTCGTAAACATATAGGCCTTTAATTACATTTGACAATGCTTAGATATGACAGTTATGATTTGCGCCATATGGCGTCATGGGGTTGAGGAGGCCCAAATCTGCGACGCCAAATGGCGCTTACGGTACCGAATGAGTTAAAAGTATTTACTTTAAGTAAGTCATTCAATAGATAAGTATATAATTATCTTCAAATTATTGGTTTCATAAATTCTATTTTCAGTCACCATTCACATAATTTTGTAATCAATGACAACATAATGTTCATCAACAAGCAAACAATCTAATTGAGGACTTGGGGGCCCAAAAAACATTCGGAAACCTGTCATCGCTAGGTACAGTAACATGCATTATCAAGCTTCTGAGGGTTCCCGACGTACAGCTATTCAAATCAGCCTCGTTCTGATCGAAGGGGATTTCCATGTGCTCCAGTCGGCGGGAGAAAAATTGTTTCTGTTACGCAAATTTGAGATTAAATTTATCTGAGACTCAGTGGTTTGTAACATTTGGTGATACAATTACAATTTGTCCAACAAACGTAACGTTTATTCACTTGTACACAAGGGCAATCATTCGACAACTTATGCAATATTGGCTTACAACAACAACACAATGTTATAGCATAGTCGGGAAATAAATCCCTGGAGACAATTTTCAATGACAAGTTTGCACTAATTACGAATGCGAATCGCCGATAAAAGTACACCTCACAATAAATTTAGGCGAGCGGTACGTGCAAACGAAGCCCTGTCTTTCTTTCACTTTCGGTCGAATCCTTCCAAATCATACCAAACACATGGCTACGTACAGGGATCCAAACAGAAATCCACGGGCAGAGAGAACTAGGATACATTCCCCATGACTGGGTACTTTTCCAGTCCACCCTCTGTAGACTGATTCGCGAAGAGTTATCAGGGGAATTCCCAAACAGAACGAACCGACTGAACGCATTTTCTAAACCCAGGACTGTCGGGGAGACGAGCATACGGAGCTTAACACCCCCCCCCCCCCTCCAAATTTTCTACCCGAATCGGTTTCGCATGCCTGCTGACACTGCTCTGCCATTGTTCTGCTCTGTCATGTCTGTGGAGGACTAATTTGGCTAATTATAAATATTCTGTTTCAGTAACTTTTTTCAGCATGCCTCGGGGGGTGTAACTAGGGGTGAACTGACGGGAGAAGGTACATATAAATATGATGCCATGAGAGGATGCACCCCAGCATAGCTCCAGTCCATCTAACCATGAGGATTTTACATTGTATCTCGATACTCTCTTTTTTTCATTTATTGCTGAAAGATATGCTTACTCAAATCTGATAAAAGTAAAATATTTTACAAATATTGGTAACATGCAGAGGAAACATTATTTATCATTTCATCAAGTTGGTTTCATAATAAATGTCTATCCCATCGGTCACGAGTTATTTTTTTTTTTAAATATATATATATGTGTGCTAATGCACTAGAGATCCTTGTTGAGAGAAATGTGTGAGACTGCAAATTGTATGGCTCTTCGCCATAGGACTGATCATCAGACATGTCAGAGAGTTAGTAAAATTATTTCAACAGCCTATTTTACATTTAAACAGCCCCGTTTCAGTGCCTAAGGCTTTAGTTCATTTAAAGGACAATTTGTTTGCACCGAAAGGGAATTATCATGTGACAATCCTATATTTAGGCTTGGAAACCTAGAAAAGAACAATTTTTAAATATTTCTCTAAGCGAATTGATAAATTTTCAATTCATGAAAAACTTCTTTTTTTTTGAGATGCAAAAATCGTGCCTTTAAAATTATGCCAACTACACCAAAATTTGTTCAGCACATTGCCTATCCTTCAAGACCATTGTAATAAAATCAAACAGATTGTTCAGACGAAATTGTCACAGAAAGGTTTACCTATGCTCTGACTACATCGTCACCTAGTGGAGAGCAGCGGCTATCAAATCACAAACACAAAAATTTCCCAGGCTAAGGAGATAGCACACAAAGTTGGATACGGAAATATTCAACGATTTCAGCGATATTCACATTTAAAGTCGTGGTGGCGGAGCCGTTTCTCATGAAAACATAAGAGCATCCTTTTTGTGGAAATGCTCTAATTAATAAGTGTTCCAAGAACTTGTCTTTTACTAAAACATCATTAGTTTGGTGTGGAAAAACCCCAACTGATATAATTTGATTAAAACAAGATGTTCCGACTTTCCATACAGTGCTAGGAATCAGATTCACACATGGCTGGCTGGATGGAAACGAAGATTGTTTTTCACCTTGGCTAATGCATATTGGTGAAAATCAATCCCAACCATGTTCTCAGTGATGTGAAGTCAACCCCCAAGTGTGACGTCGATCAGTCGAATTGTTCTCGAGGTATTGCATTCACAACAGGAGACTAACGGACGAATGGGTAGCATTTCCGAGTTCCCTTCCCACTGGGCCAAGAAAAAAGATATGTCTGTTTCCGGTTACCCGACCGAGTCTAGATAAATCGTGCGACTCTAAAAATTTTATCAGCAAATTCCAACGAAATCACTACCAAGGCCGCGTTTTACGACAACAACAATAACAACAACCGTAAAGCGGCGCGCCCACAGTCAGCATACCGTAAAGTGTGACTGGAGCTGACCGCATGGCATGGCGGCAGGTTGACGATCTTTTCAGGAAATAAAGCACCTACTTCTAGGTCGGGAATCGAGAAATCAGCAACCCGATTACGCTTCAGTCGACTTGATCATGTTTACCAGGACAATTTTAAACATATTCTCCATCAACTTCGAAAGAAATCTACTGATTTGATGGGCTTGAAATGACGTTTGTAGAAGGAGTGTTTAGCGGACACGGCAGCTTGCAAATGGTGTTCGTTTTCAGCGTAAACGGCGACGACAAAGTCAAAGCTAGTCGCCGTCAAAGTCTAACCGACCGGTACCATTTCTCCGCTAAAAAATCCAAATTTCCCCTACTTGTTTTATTATGAATGCATTGAAATAAACCCCCAAGATTCAAGCAAGTAATAATTCTTCTGTTTTCGAGAAATGGCTTGTTCAAATGTTGTACAGTCAGGAATCGCGTCTCGTTTCTCAAATTGTTCGAATTAGCTAGTCGCTGGTACAAACCTCCATTATGTTCAAGCTAATAAATTGAAACGATACTCGTTTTGGTGGTAAACAGCAGTCAAACACATTATTGGCAATTCTCATTTCCATAATATCAGTACAATAACTGATTTCAGCAGAACTTATTGAAATATCAAGATTTGTTGGATCCAGTAGACATAAAAATGCCAATAATATATGTTGAGGGTATCTCCCCCCCCCCCTTTTATCTTTTGGGGGATAAGATCTTTTGAATATCTGAAAATATGGGGGGATGTGTCCTGGGAGAATATGTTAAAGTGGGTGGGAATGTTATACAATCAAGAATATATTTGTAGACCATTGTATATGGGACAGGAGTACTGGACATCAAAATAAAATTTATTTCCAAAATAAAAATTTTTTTGGCCCTACCTACTCTATTTTTTTCTGGCCCGTAATCGGAAACAGACATATTTTTGTTTGGCCTTGGCGGGGAACAATATAGGGATAGGTACAGGTACATGTATCACAGAAGTTTACCAGAAGTACAGCGAGGGATCTTCTTGGGACAATCCAGTGCCGGACCCTCAGCATCAGTCTGAACTGGATTTAGGCTTCTTACCGACATGCCTGACAGGAAAATGAGAGACATTGCATTAAAATGTTCACAATTAAAATTTAAGTTATCTACTTGTATTTGCATTTTTTAGTGAAAGTGATGGAAGGTACATACACATATTATACATAATCAAGGCCCGGACAAGTCTGATTCACAGAGACTTCAGAAAAAGGGCCATAATTCTTGAAAATCATACCGTAACTTGGAAAAAACTCTACGTTGCACAACCTTGAGGCACTGGCCATATTCCATGCAAGTTTCAATCCTGTTCATCGAATATTCACCGAGATATTGCACGGACAACAAATTCGGACGGACAAAGCGATCGCTATGCCTCCCCTCTAGTTAGGTTAGCGGGGTGGGGCGCGTAACTAGGATTGTAATGACAGAAGGTACCAGGGATTCATACAAGTCACTTTTTACCACCGGTATTTGGTGGTAAAAAAAACAGAACGAACCGACTGAACGCATTTTCTAAACCCAGCTCTGTCGGGGAGACGAGCATACGGAGCTTAACCTCCCCCCCCCCCACCCTCCAAATTTTCTACCCGAATTTACATCGATCTCAGGATCGATCATTTCAGTGGGTAAAAAGTCGGAAATCCGCCAATAGGCGGAAAATTCCCAAGCCTGCTGACACTGCTCTGCCATTGTTCTGCTCTGTGGAGGACTAATTTGGCTAATTATAAAAATTCTGTTTCAGTAACTTTTTTCAGCATGCCTCGCATGATACATATTCCAAGTATCGACTAACAAGTAATAACACAATGTTTTGATGCAAAATGGTCACCCGGGGCTTTCGTCAAATCCAAAAATTGTGACCTGGTTACGAGACCTACATTCCTTGGGAGTATATTGTGGTGCAATTATGAAGCAATCATGAACTTGGAGCAATTTCATACTTCAGGACCTACATACCAATGGGCGAGTCAGTAATTTTTTTTGAAAACTCAATCACAATCTCTGAATCGGCGGTAAAAATTTTGGAAAACTCAATTTCACCATTGTAAAAACTCAATTTTGAGTAATATTGAGTTTGCAGTGGTAAAATTGTTGACTTGTATGTATCACTGGGTACATGTAGATAATATGATGCGATTTTATACTTGTCCATACAATATTAACCAAGATCCAGCTCAGACAAGTCAGATTCACAGAGATCCCTTTAACCGAGATATTGCGCAGACAACAAATTCGGATGGATGGAAAAAAGCGATCGCTATATGCCTCCCCTCTAGTTAGGGGGGGTGTAACTAGGGGTGAACTGACGGGAGAAGGTACATATAAATATGCCATGAGAGGATGCACCCCAGCATAGCTCCAGTCCATCTAACCATGAGGATTTTACATTGTATCTCAATACTCATTTCTTGTCATTTATTGCTGAAGGATATGCTTACTCAAATCTGATAAAAGTAAAATATTTTACAAATATTGGTAACATGCAGAGAAAACATTATTTATCATTTCATCAAGTCGGTTTCATAATAAATGTCTGTCCCATCGGTCACAAGTTATTTTTTTTAAATATATATATATGTGTACAATTACTCTAGACTACAGGTCCTTGTTGTCTGTTGAGAGAAATGTGTGAGACTACAAATTGTATGGCTCTTCGCCATGGAACTGATCATCGCAGCCTATTTTACATTTGAACAGCCCCATTTCAGTGCCTAAGGCTCTAGTTCATCACATTATCATGTGGCAATCCTATATTTATGCTTGGAAACCTAGAATAGAACAATTCTTGAATATTTCTCCAAGCGAACTGATAAATTTTCAATTCACGAAAAATTTCTTTTTTTTGAGATGCAAAAAACTACACCAAAATTTGTTCAGCACATTGCCTATCCTTCAAGACCATTGTAATAAAATTTCATAGAAATCAAACGCAAATCGTTCAGATGAAATCGTCACAGAAAGGTTTACCTATGCTCTGACTACAACGCTACATAGTGAAGAGCAGGGCTATCAAAACACAACCAGAAAAATTTCCCAGGCCTAAGGAGATAGCACACAAAGTTGGATCCGAAAATATTTAACGATTCCAGAGATATTCACGTTTAAAGTCGCGGTGGCGGATTTCTCATGAAAACATAATCATCCACTTTGTGGAAATGCTCTAATTAATAAGTGTTCCAAGAATTTGTCTTTTAGTTTTACTAAAACATCATTAGTTTGGTGTGGAAAAACCCCAACTGATATAATTTGATTGAAACAAGATGTTCCGACTTTCCATACAGTGCTATGAATCAGACGGTCTAACACAGTGGTATTTACTGACCTTATACAATCAGGGATTCATTCACGTCAGTTCTACGTACCGAATTTCGGTTCGTAGATTGAGTTTAAAAACTCAATTTTTCAGTTCAAAACTGAATTTTTTTGAGTAAAAAATCCATATTTTTCACCAAAATATTTATACTCAATCTGTGTGTTGGAAACTGAATTTTCAAGCTTCGTAAATTCGCAATTTTCAGTCCTGGCCTTTTGAGGTGCTCCACCACGCTCCTAATTTTCTTTTGAGAAGCGTCATTTTCGCGCACCTCGGCTCGTCAGTGTGTGTTGTTGTTGTTACAATACCACCAAGCACTGTTCTTGAGCCGCATTAGGAAAATCTATTTGATATAATGCCTGCCTCACCTCATGACTTCCCAAGAACAGTTCCCCAGTCTTTCCCTGCCTTTATTCAATCAAAGTATACTTTTATAAACAAAGTATTTACTGCCAACTTCTCCGTTTTTCATGGATGATAAAGCACATGGAAGTTGATGTTATTTTTCTACCTTTTTCACAAAAGAGCTCCAGTCAACTTTGGGACAGTCTTGTACTCATTTAACAAGATTTTGACACACTGTCACTTCATTATGAGCATTTACAAATGTAGTAGGCCACTTATTTACAAAAACTGTATAAATAGGTTTGTGGACAGCCTATTTCTTTACAAACTGCAAGAAAAATATTGTTTTATCATCGCAAAGTATTTTACCTTGTCATTGATATAACTTGTGAATAATTGTTTTATTTAGCAAAGCAGGATGCCTGCTATGAAGTTGTAAATTTTATGTATTCTATTTAGTACAGAACTTTGTGGGGAAAAATCACCCTGGTTTGTAAAAAATTTATATACTCAACTTTAGGGGGAAAAATGCCGATAAATTATATTTTAACTCAATTTGACTGTAAAAAAAACTCAATTTTCCGGACTTCGGTTCGTAAAATCTGGACTTCTATGAATCCCTGACAATAACTAATTTTCGAGTTAGATTCAATCATCTTTATAAGCCCATCATTCACTTAGTTTCATAGGTGGCGCTGAGGCAAGTGGAATCCGAGTATGAAGTCGATCGGTTGAATTGTTCTCAAGATCGCACATTCACACATGGTTGGCTGGATTGTTTTTCATCTTGGCTAATGCATATTGGTGAAAATCAATCCCAACCATGTTCTCAGTGATGTGAAGTCAACCCCCAAGTTTGACGTCGATCAGTCGAATTGTTCTCGAGATATTGCATTCACAACAGGACACTAGTTAACGGACGAATGGGTAGCATTTCCAAGTTCCCTTCCCACTTACGTGGCGGGGGACAATATAGGGATAGGTACAGGTAGATGTATCATAGAAGTTTACCAGAAGTACAGCTAGGGATCTTCTTGGGACAATCCAGTGACGGACCCTCAGCATCAGTCTGAACTGGATTTAGGCTTCTGACCAACATGCCTGACAGGAAAATGAGAGACATTGTATTACAATGTTCACAAATAAAATTCAACTTCTCTATCTCAACTTGTATTCGCTTTTTTTAGTGAAAGTGATGGAAGGTATATACATGTATTATACATAATCAGGGCCCTGGGCTCACATGTGGTCCTATATTACCATAGCCATCTGCAAGTACTCTAGGCAAGTTGTGCATGAAATATTAACCTGAATATGGACCTCGGCCTTGGCCTTCTGCAGCGATATGATAGAACCTCCTTCCTTCTATCATGTCTATGGGATTGATCGCAATCACTTTCCTTGAACTCGATATATAACATGGATAACACAATTTTCCATGATTTGTCAGGTAAATTTGACTGAAAATATATACAATTTATCTCCGAAATGGTGTAGTGTAAGACAATTTATATTATATTGGCATTGGTGCTTATCAATCTCATTTGAACATTGGATGGTATGTGGAGCACAAGATAGAGATAAAACTCCCATATTAGTCAGAAAATATTTTCATTCAACATGTTCAAGAGAATGCAGACAATCTGAAAATGAAATTGTCAGCCTTTACCTTCGTCAATGTCTCCCAACAACTTCCCCATGACTCGAACCTCTCTAATTCCGGATGGACACTGGTAGTTGTCCTTACTGATTGCAGCTTCATGTCCCATATGGTCCAGGTAAGTCTGTTGGTCAGCTGGGCTCATATCCAAACTTGCATATATGGTAGAAATGCGATGTCGGTTTGCATTTGCATTTATCTTTGCATTTGCATTTATCTTGACGCCAGCTTTCTTGCAGACATCTCTCACTGCATGCCATCCTGAGGAATGGTTTGATGATGATTTAGATGCAAACAGGAATATGTTGTCATCCTTAATGCCTGCCTCGTCACGATGGCGCAAAAGTAGCTCAACTGGTTTCACCAAATCCCTCGGAATCAGCACAGGAACAAACTTCTTCCCTTTTCCATGCAGATATCCCAAATGGAATTTGCCATCGAGATATTTCTCTGCCTCATCCTCCGTTGGCTCTATTTTCTCTGGCGGAAGCCAAACACCACACATTGCATCATTCCACTCTGTGAGGAGAATTCTGGCTGGCTCTTCCCCTCTTCTGCCATTGTACAGTGTTAAGCGGCACACTATTAACGATCTCAACTCTGTGTAATGTTTGATGTCAAATTTTCCTTCCAACTCGTGTATTCTCTTTTGTGTGTAACTCTTCAGTTTCTGGACTTCTGCTTCCACCGGTAAGGATTGTGGCTTTCTGGCCTTATCCATTGAAGTTGACAAACATTTGTATCTTGCAGCTGAGAACAGCTCCTGAGACCGAAAGTTATAAGCCATCTGAAATTTGTTGATCTCCTCAAACTTATCATCCTGAAGATCTTCTGTGTACAGTCCCTTTAATGACTTTATTGTTCTGTGGATTATAGCATTGAGCGTCAATTTCAGCCCATGCTTCTCCCCCGATGCTGATTCGGTCATTTTGTCGATGGCTTCTCTCAAGATAGGGAGGTATTGCCTAGTGAACATGTCCTCTGTGCTGACCTTTCCAGGTATTAGACTGTCAAATATTAAGAACAGCCTTGCCAACTCTCTCATTTCAGTCATAACACACCTTCGGACTTCGGATTTTTTGCTCTGCTCATATCGACGTAAACAGTAATGCCTGTAGCCTACCTGTTGAATAAGTGAATCTTCTTGGCAAATTACAACACATATAAGGGAAGTGGGAAGAGGTGCCGACATACTGACTGCGTCACATGACTTCACAGAATAGCCTTCTGGTCAACCTATTATGAAGCACATACCAAGAATCTAACGATTCGTGATATGTGTTGTATCTCAGGCACGCTTTTATTGTACCTGTTCATGTGGCAACTTGGATGAGTCTCCCAGCCTCAGATGATCTAAATTTGCTAAGAATCTCATCAACAAATCCTTGGTCTTTATGCATCTTCTTCCCTATCAAACCCAATTTTACAGGTTCTGCACTGATATTCTTACAAACTTGCCCATGTCGGTAAAATGATCTGTTAGAGAAAAATCTATGACAGCCTGAACACATTCTCAGGGTGTCCACCTGCTCCGCCTTTCTTTCTCTCATCATATCTTTCTGAAACACATCAGAGCTGGATTTCCCTAGTTGATGTAAATTGTATTCATACATGCCTTCATGGCGCTTGTCATCAAAAAATTTGTTCTGCAAAGCCTTAGGTCTCTTCAAAGCTTCCCGAACATCATCTTCCATTTTGTGATTTCTCAGAATGTGCCGTTTTAATTTACCTCCATTCACAACAGTTCGGCAAAAGACACAAAAGCGACTCGGCCTCTGAAAAATATTAGGTAGTTAAATTCATGCGCAAGCTGCAACATCAAGTCAGTGCTGTCCACATTTACCTCAGAAATCAAGTGTGTATTAAAGCAAGGCATTATTTCTGAATGACATGAATGTTGTAGTCAAGGTAAACTAGACAATTAGGGAAAACCTTGAGACAATGACTGAGACAACTGAATTTCAATGGCTTCCGGTTTACAACATGATAAACTTTCAAAATCCGTACTTGAAAACTTGCAGTAAAAGATGGATGGATTGATGGATGTAAATGACGATGAGACTATTTAAACTATCTGCCAATTGTCACCAATTGAAACTGAGGCACATTTTATGAAACAGATATAAGTCAAGACAATCCAAAGCGAGCTTTGCTTTAGTAAAGTTCAATCTCCTTAAGACCACCTCTTGGCGAAAACTTCAAGGTAGTTTCTCAAGGCAAGTATACTTATTTGAAATACTCCTGTAACCTAAATTTTATGGATTTTTAATAACTGTTTTTTTTTTATGAATATCCTATTACATTGGACCGCTCTGAAGGTGGGCCAATAACAGCCTGATCATAAAAGCCGAACTAGACGGCAGATCGAAGCGAGGCTCCACTACTACCCAGGACTAGGGACCGTATGGACCCATGTGCTTCAATATCCTCATGGTACTCATATGAACAGTAACAATTAAAGCATGATTGAATACATCATTCTTTAGATGACTTTACAATGAATACTATGGATTAGGAATACTGATCAGCAATACGGATTTGATATTTTTGGAACATCAGGTGGTCTTGCCGGCATCATTGAGAACTGTTGACCGCTTCTCTCTTGCAGGAAACAAGCCTATATTTATGTATACTATGATTGTCTTCTTGAATTTGGTGCTTATACTGCTATATGGAATAGGTCTTATGGACACGGATATTCCCTAATGGACGATGCAGGGCTTGCTTTTCGTCGGATTTTACCATAATCCAAATGGATTCCCGCAGCTTTTTGTTGCGGAAATCTGCCAGAATCCAATTTTGGATTCCTGCAGATTCCCACTGCGAGAATCCAATATTTATAATAATGTCTATGTCCATGATGACTATGTAAACTTATGTCTGTAAATAAATCTCTATATGCGAATTGACTGTCTTTGTGTCTTTCTGAATAAATCCCTTTTCAAGCTGACGGTCACTGTGTTTGTTTTGATTCAGTTATTGAATTTGAAGACAATTTTTTGTCATTTCCGGTATAAAAAGAATTAAATTGAAACGAAAATGTATCGAGAAAAGATGCTATCATGGACAGATGCTATTTCAGACACTAATTGTGTGTCTCTCGTCGCAAATATATCTTAGTAAAAGCAGGAACTTTAGACCCATTCCAAAATAAGACAGACCTGGCTGCCAACATACATTTAAATATTATGAACCAAGCAATATTCATTAGCTGTGTACATTGTTTGATCGCCACCTCATTCCCCTTGCCAACGTTTTGTGAAGTGTAGGTTGATCTGTTGGTAGACTGCTCCCGAATTCTAATTCAGTTAATATGAAGTGACAGTTACTCGACAGATGCCTGTCCAAGTTCGGCAGCAATATATGTATTGTACCAGAACTGCCATAGTTTTCCACGTGGCTAAACAGCCTTTATTTGAAGATGGAATTGTTTTGGTGTGCTTTTTGCATAAAATACAACTGGCTTTGATATACTTCCGGTGTTGTTTATCCGGCTCGAAAACAAAATTTTGTCAGGTCATTTGAAAATGTGTTAAACTTATCGACTTCCCTTTCGACATCGCGAGTGCGAGTCCAAGGTTTCTGTTGTCAGGCGAAGCCCCACGCAGAGGTATGACTACCCAATATAGTGGTGATTTAGATTGCCATTTTTTGCACGGAGAGTGGAAATTTCCTGTTTGTGGATCCACTGACATTCAGACTCGGCATATAATCCGGAACGGATCGGAATGCAACACAACTATTGCAATGAATAATGAAATTGATTGATGTTTTATTTATCACAATACCGCGATTCGCTCAATATGAACTCACTATAAGTTGATAATTTATTTTTCCAACTGCATTGATAATCATTGACAATCATTTCTGCCGATATAACGAGTTAATCCTATTTCGTCTAATAGGAGTCATGATTTTTAAATTGCTCTTGCGTGTAAAAGTGAAAGTCGGGTTTTTTTTCACTGGAATCGACAGGACATCTGGCGAGTCGACGAAGGTGATGTTGAACCAATACTTTATGAATAAAATTGATCATCTATGGTAATATTTTGCGGAAACCATTTTATGGGAGTATTTACGAGAATCGGATTCCCGGATTCCCGCGGAAAAGCAAGCCCTGACGACGGCTAAATTATGAATGACGGATTAGACGCTTGTAATCCGAGTCACATGGTTTTGTAGAAAAAATAGTAGGCTGTTACTGTCTGTGAATACATGCAGCAGACAGTGGAACCATCTATTTGATGATTTTTTACATGCTGCTTTATTTTCAAATTGGCACACAGCAAGGAAGCAATCAGAGCTTGCACAATTATATGCCCCCCCCCCCCCCTCCGCTTTAATCAGACACTGCCCCGCCATTGTTCTGTTCTGTATTGGTTGGTAGAGGCCTAATTTAGGTAATTATAAAAATTCTGTTTCAGTTATTTTTATTTTGGCATGCCTCGCATAATACATATTCCGAGTATTGACCAACAAGTATTAATACAATGTTTTGATGCAAGATGATCACCAGGGCTTCCGCCAAATCTGAAAATGTGACCTGGTTATGAGACCTACATTTCTTGGGAGTATATTGTGGTGAAATTATGAAGCGATCAGCGAACTTTGAATTTAGCACCCAATTCACTAGTTTTGGAGCAATTTCATACTTCAGGACCTATGTGGTCTGCTTTGGAATGTAGAATAACAATTTTATAGCCATTTTCCCAGTCCAAATTGGTTATGGGCCGAGATCCAACCTGAACAAAATAAATATATCCCATTTACTTAGGTTTGATGAACAAAGGGGCATAACTCTTGAAAATATAACCCGAAAGCAAAAAAATTTCACGATGCACAACAACTGACCACATATCATGCAAATTCCATACTTGTCCATACAAAATTAACCCCGATCCATACCGGACCAGTCCTTGTCTTTTGTAAAAAGATGGTGAGCTAAAAAAAGTGTACCTAAATTAACCGAGGAGAGCTAATACGAGAGCTGAAAATCGTTCTCCCAAATTTCGTGAGGGGAGTGATTTTGTTTTAATTGTTTAACCTACCATATTATATTTTTGATTAAATTATTTTATTTTTCAATTTATTTTCAAACGAAAAATTAATAAAAATAAATTATTCTATTTCAATTTAAACAAGTCAATATCAAAAGTGATGAAGATTTCAAGTCACCAGTGGGTAGTACGTACCAGAAGATTGAGCAAGCTCACTCTGCATATAATACTCGTCGGAACCAATCATGCGCGAAGAGCAGTGTCCGTGGAGGTTCTCGAAAATAATCGGCCGATAGTATTTAAGTGAACGAGAAGAATGGTTGGCGAATGATCAGACGAGTCCCAGTTCAATATTGCCCAAGAGTATTGACATCCTACTGACTACAGGCTCTGTGTGCTGATAATGATGTGTAAATCTTCTACCTTTCTTAGACACTTCGTCAACTGCTTCAACTTATTCAAGGAAGATTTGCTGCAGTTACCACCATTGTTGTCAGCTCTCCGCGCACGTGGCAAATATTGCACGATCCCATGCTAGGAATAGCCTGTGCAAGAGACTACCGATTGTCAAACAAGCGAAGAAATTATGGCCGCGCTGGAATTGACGGCGATCGTTTGCTGATTAAAATTTATTAAAGGCATTTCAGTTTATTCTCACAGTGATTTTCAGTGTGGAAGAGTTCGCAAAATAAACACCAACTGTCTGTTCATTTAATAATAAGGCCGTTCGCAGACACAGCCTACTTATTTCTATATTTAATCTGCTGAATCTAGGTGCGCGAAAAACAGTGTACCTTGGATATGATTTAGGCGAGCGATGGTGCGCGAGAGCGATCGCTCACCTCCAAACGCAAGGACTGCCGGACAAGTCCCAATTCACAAAGACTTGAAGAACAAAGGGCCATAACTCTTGAAAATATAAGCGAAATGGTGAGAAACTTTCCGCTGCACAACTGTGGAGCACTGGCCACATATCCTGCAAATTCCATACTTGTGAAGTTGTCCATATAATATTAACCGAAATCCAAACAAGTCCTAATTCACAAAGACTTGAAGAACAAAGGGCCATAACTCTTGAAAATATAAGCGAAATGGGGAGAAACTTTCTGCTGCACAACTGTGGGGCACAGCCGTACTGACTACATAACATGCAAATTTCATACTTGTCCATACAATATTAACCAAGATCCAGCCAAGACAAGTTCCATTGAAGCTTCTGTCCAAGTTTGGTGAAATTCCGTCCAATAGTTCTCAAGATATCTTGCAGACAAGGCCTGTATATACATGTACAAGTAGATGGATGGACGGACGCCGGACACGGATGAATGCACACACACACACACACCAAAACCTAATCAAATGACGGGGCTATCCCAATGAAGCTTCCATCCAAGTTTGGTGAAATTCCATCCAGTTGTTCTCAAGATATCTTGCAGACAAGGCCTGTATATACATGTACCATTAGACGGACGTACGGACACCGGACACGGATGAATGCACGCCCACACACCAAAACCTAATCAAATGAGGGGGCTTCTATCCAAGTTTGAGGGAATTCCGTCCAATAGTTCTCAAGATATCTTGCATCTACATGTACCAGTAGATGGACGGACACCGGACACGGATGAATGCACACACACACACCAAAACTTAATCAAATGGGAGGGGGGGGGGCTATCCCAATGAAGCTTCCATCCAAGTTTGGTGAAATTCCATCCAGTTGTTCTCAAGATATCTTGCAGACAAGGCCTGTATATACATGTACCAGTAGATAGATGGATGGACGGACGGACACCGGACACGGATGAATGCACGCCCACCAAAACCTAATCAAATGGGGGGGGGGGGGCTATCCCAATGAAGCTTCCATCCAAGTTTGGTGAATTCCATCCAGTTGTTCTCAAGATATCTTGCAGACAAGGCCTGTATATACATGTACCAGTAGATGGACGGACGGACGGACACCGGACACGGATGAATGCACACACACACACCAAAACCTAATCAAATGGGGGGGCTATCCCAATGAAGCTTCCATCCAAGTTTGGTGAAATTCCATCCAGTAGTTCTCAAGATATCTTGCAGACAAGGTAAGGGGACGAACAGACAGACATCCAGCCAGACAGACATCCATCCAACCAGACAGACAGCACAAACACTAGATATGGATTGGTAAATTCCGACTTTTTCTTTTATCCCCGTAGTGAATGATGACCAACCTGTTAATAGTGCATTTCAGTGAACGTGAATGACAAGCAAGGGCTTTGTGAGCAATAGCCTAGCTTATCTATGCGAGCTATTTCCATACAATGCAATGTAGGCAAACATCGTGTTGTGCAGACTGTGCTGGTTCCACTGCTACGTCACGTATCGCAGCGCCCCCAGGGGAAAGGTAATCATGTACGGATCGAAATTTCGTAAATAATACAGCGTTACATTTTTTAGGTTTTAACTTCATTGGCTTAAGCAAATGTTTTAAAACTGAAATGAAAATAATATACACATTATTTCTCCAATCTTACTGCGAATATCAAGTGCATTTGCATTTCACCTTTAATATGCGTGATATCAGTTTCACATATATGCCTTAGGCCTATACATGTACAATGTAGCTCTAAAGCTCATTTAGTAAATTAAGAGTTTATGCGTACGGTACAAATAGAGGGAAATCCTAAGTGGAACAAACAGGAAATTCTTCTCTGCGAAAATTGTCTATGGCGTTAGCGCTAACGAAAACCCTTCATGACGTAGGGTTTTATGACAAAAAATTACACCAAAGTACCTTTTTTAACTGATGCGATCCACCTTTAATTTATTTTTGTACATAAAGTTGTACAAACTTTACACAAGAACACATAAGGTCAGAGTTTAGGATGATCATAACTTGAAATAGCTTCGAGAAACAGCACCCTGGTAAAGAATGCTTCAAGGTACACCTTTGAGCAGAATTAATTCTGAGCAAGGCTAATAGCATTCTTTACATATTTTCCCTGTAATCATGTTAATGAAACCTAAACGCAATGAGTGACAATACCTGAATTGACTTTGCAGATGTACCACCACATGCATTGTTTGAAGGACTGCTGCTCAACTTAGCATGCTTAGAGGCTCTGTCCACGCCTCGAATTCTTTCTGTTGATGAAGTATCCTGGCTTGACTTAGTAGATGTACATGCTCTTTCCAAACTTCTCTCTGTTGAAAAAAAATTGATGAATTGCAAAAAAGCCATGTACATATTATACATACTCTGCATCTATAATTCTAGTACACTGATTGGGGAATAGGTAAGTTTGCGACAAGCAAATAACGTGGGTTGGGTTGATAAGGGCTATTCCAGGAAATAAGATAACATAACTCCCAAATTCTCCAATGCACTCACAATATAGGTCAACTGATGACCAGAATTTCAGAATGCATAGTTTGTGATAACATTTGGCATAAAAAAAAAGCATTTTACTCCCACACTAAACGAGTCGTGTAAAATTTTCAGATGACAACTTTTATTTTGTAAATTGCAATCTATCGTACAAAACATACATATACCAGCAAATTGATTGGGTCAAACACAATCGGGTGTGCTTTATTTCACAAAAATATCATCATGTGACTGAATAGAATTTAGCCAGAATTTACAAAAAGCTCCCTTCGAAGCCTATATTATATGCTAAGCTCGTAATTTCCATTGAATGTATATGACCGCATCAATAAAATATGTAGTCTTGCAGTTCGCCATAATATTTTCACACTTCAAAATAATAATAAATAAATATGTCCCCCACAACTCATTGCA
Source organism: Hanleya hanleyi (assembly GCA_036873755.1). Lineage (NCBI taxonomy): Eukaryota > Metazoa > Mollusca > Polyplacophora > Lepidopleurida > Hanleyidae > Hanleya > Hanleya hanleyi. The sequence goes on from JAVTVY010031085.1 coordinate 89,438, forward strand.
ACAATAAAACACAGGAAGGAAGCAATCAGAGATTGCTCAATTGTATGCCCCCCCTTCCGCTTTAATCCGACACTGTCCCGCCATTGTTCTGTTGTTTATTGGTTGGTGGAGGCCTAATTTGGATAATTATAAAAATTCTGTTTCTGTCACTTTTTTTGCCATGCCTCACATAATACATATTCCAAGTATCAGTCAACAAGTGATAATACAATGTTTCGATACAAGATGGTCGCCAGGGCTTTCGCCAAATCCGAAAATGTGACCTGGTTATGAGACCTACATTCCTTGGGAGTATATTGTGGTGAAATTATGAAGCGATCAATGAACTTTGAATTTTGCACCCAATTCACTCTTTTTGGGGCAACTTCATACTTTAACTTCAGGACCTATGTTGTCTGCTTTGGAATGTAGGATAATATATAATATAGCCATTTTTCTGGTCCAAATCGGTTATGGACTGAGATCCAGCCTGGACAAATGAATATATCCCATTCACTTTAGTTTTGATAAACAAAGGGCCATAACTTTTGAAAATATAACCGAAAGCAGAGAAACTTCAAGCTGCACACCAATGGGTCACTGACCACATATCATGCAAATTTCATACTTGTCCATACAATATTAACCGAGATCCAGCCCTACAAGTCTCAAAGATTTGAAGAAAAAAGGGCCATAACTTGAAAATATACGCAAAATGTGGAGAAACTTCACGCTGCACAACTACAGGGCACTGACCACATATCCTGCAAATTTCATAATTGTCCATACAATATTAACCGAGATCCAGCCCGGACAAGTCCCAATTCACACAAATTTGAAGAAAAAAGGGCCATAACTCTTGAAAATATATGTGAAACGCGGAGAAACTTCACGCTGGACAACTACAGGGCACTGACAACATATCCTGCGAATTTCATAATTGTCCATACAATATTAACCGAGATCCAGCCCGGACAAGTCCCAATTCACAAAAAATTCAGGAACAAAGGGCCATAACTCTTGAAAATATAAGCGAAACGTGAAAAAACTTCACGCTGGACAACTACAGGGCACTGACCACATATCATGCAAATTTCATACTTGTCCATACAATATTAACCAAGATCCAGCCCGGACAAGTCCCATTCACAGAGATTTCAGAAAAAGGGCCATAACTCTTGAAAATTATACCGGAACTCGGAAAAAACTCAACGCTGCACATCTACGAGGCACTAGCCACATTCCATGCAAGTTTCAATCCTGTCCATCAAATATTAACCGAGATATTGCTCGGACAAGAAATTCGGACGGACAGACGGACAGACAGACAGACGGACGGACGGACAAAGCGATCGCTATATGCCCCCCCTCTAGTTAGAGGGGGGGCATAATAAAATATACTAGGGGGAAAAGAGCAAATAAAACTTTCTTGACATGCTTGAACGCCAAGTATTTAACCTTTTATTCAATTTATTTAATTATGCAACATTTTCAAATTCATAGATTCCAACCAACCTCGACTGTACTTTTTTAAGATCGTAAAGTATTCCACACCATCAAAACTTAAGATTTCGTTCCCTAACACCCCTTCCAGTTCACATCTAAACATAGCAGTCATGTGAATGGATTTCACACAATCCCGAGCGCACAAGGAAAGCAAGACAGAGAACCGACAGGGAAACCAGATTTTTCTAAAGATGATTTATTCTTTGCTGTGGATTTGAATCATTTCCAGCTCAAAGATTTAAGTAATGAATATAAGAGAAATATGCTACATGTAGATCTCCTACCTCAATCAGTACTTTTCCTTCGATAAATTGCGAAATATTGTCCCAAACGCACAACAAATGTTACCCGGGTATTGCTTCTGGGCTTCCCCTCGACACGCACCGCTCAATGTTGCGCATGTTTGACGAATATTTGAACATGTTTGAGGACATTTATTTTGATCAGCGATTTTGAATTACCAACAAGTATTACAGTAGGCCCTACTGTCTACATGTATGAAAAGTTCGATGGTACAGTTACACATTACTTTGTTGATCTATAATAACCAATAATATTGCTACAACAACAATTAACACCAAATTGGGCTCGAATCACGTAGATTTATACTGCACCAGTATTCACATGTCGCGTAATTTGCAGATCGCATTGCTCGTGGCATTTTATGAAATAAAAAAAATGCTATATCGACTAAACCCCTCCGTTTTGTTCACAGGAATGGGGACAAATATTGGACCATCACTGGGTCGTCATGTTAACAACATGACATCCCGATGTCATCCTGATGTTGTCCCGATGTCATCCCTGTAATAAGACCGGGATAAAACAGGGACAGATCACGACAAGAATCGGGTTATCTTCATGTTAACATCGTGACAGAATCGGGTTGTCATGATGTTAACATCATGCCAGCCAAGTATTGTGTTTACTTCTTTCATGTACTGCACAGTGGGATATTTCCCCGTCACGAAAAACAGTATCAAAGTTGAAACAAGTCTTTGAGTTTAGAGATTCGCGTCACGTCTGGCTTGGGTGTTCCATCAATGATACATGTAGCACAGTAGACATGCAGAGAGAGAAAAGAAAAGTTCAAGCACTCATGTGCAAAGCAACGCCACCTTGCCTTGAGGAGGAAATATGGATTCAGTGATAGCAGCTTTGAGCCACAAATAGAGCTTGCCTGTTGTCACACCATCTTCTTTCTCCTGGTCTGCTTCTTCACTCTCCTCTCCATCTTCACTCCCCAACTCAAATTCAGACCCAGATTCTTCCAAGTCACAGTCTTCACTTGCTGTGTCTGACAGGTCAGAGATGTAACGGACTCCAGATTTGCAGGACCTAGGATTTGTCAAATTCGTGAACTACATCACAACTACATTCGTAAACTACATCACTATGTCACACTCCAAACCTGATGCAATAAAGCCGATAACTCACCTGTCAAGGCCGATTTACATGTACTTGTGCATAAAACAGTTTCTCATTGAATTAATTGACTGGAAATATGCGATGTTCAATTATGATAGAGCTCACACGCATTCTTGTGTTAGAAATTCACATGTAAGCACTTTTTAAGGATTTCGAAGGGCTAAAATTAACAAGAAATATCAGAAGATGGCAGCTCAGGGGCAGATACAGGCCTTATTTTATACTGTTATACAGCGCCCAAAACAAACGAGGTCTAAAAACGCCCAAATTACGAAATGAAAAAGCCCAAATTACGGCGAAAAAATCCAGGTATTTTAGTTTATTATACAGCAAATTTACATTTTGTATTTGAGTTTAAGATGGTTTACTCACATTCGCATTTGTCACTTCAAAATGAAATCAAGACGTAAATTGCCAATGCGAGCCGCCACTTGTTACTTTCACCAACCCGATTCATATGAACTTCACATCGCGGGGAAATGTAGGTTAAACTACGCTGAACGCTAGCCGGAAAGTATCGTCTTGCGGGCCGCGTGAAACTGGGGGTGATTCGAGCAGACTTGCTGTGAAAACGACAATACCTCATGGTCGGCCACCGACAACTGGGAATTCTCAAAACCCGAAAAGCGCCAGCTATGCCAACAGTCAGAAGAGAACTGCTGAGCTTGTGAAGGCAACATTCAGGCTGCACAACAATATAAAAGCAGACCTGCCTAGACTCGCGGAATTTCCGGGAGTATCAATAAATCTGGATTAACCTCCCGGTCTTACGGAAGAGTAAATCTAAATCTGCAAAAAAAAAAAAAATCTCATGAAAATTAGGACGTAATATAACTTTTGACAATTTTTCTATAAAAATTGACAATCTCGTACGAAAATTTATTGTCTGGAAATGCATCTGATGCATTTTACAGCATCTGAGAACGTATAGCAGCTGGGGCACCCGGCCAAAATGTTTTCGCCTCGCTGCGCTAAAAGGGTGCTCAAATTAACATGAAGCTGCGCTATCGATACCCCTCGGCTCTGAACCCCAGCTATTATAATGTAAGGGTGTCTCTACCAATTGATTGGCTTGTGGGAAGAAATATTTACCCCTGGTATTGTAAGTGTACTTTCTTTGAAAAAAAAGAAAAGTTTTCCTCCCCTTAAATTAATTTGTTTCTGGAATAAATTGAAAGAGCTGTATCGATGTCTCACCAAAACAACAGTACACATGGCTAGATAAATACAGTACATGTATACTAAATGGCACATGTATGTCATTTTCAAAACAGATTTGCAAGCATTCTTTGTATTGTCTAAGAAAATAAATCAATAAATCAGTCATCCAATCAATAAATAAATGTGATAGTATACTAACATGATATAGAAATAATATGCAAACTTAACATAGGAATTAGTGGATTTTGTTAGACAAGGGGCATACTTTCTGACACGACTCATTTTTGATAGGCATCTAGTGTCATTTTCAAAACAGATTTGCAGGCATTCTTCGCATTGTGTAAGAGAATAAATCAATAAATCAGCCATCCAATCAATAAATAAATGTGATAGTATACAAACATGATATAGAAATTATATGCAAACTTAACATAGGAATTAGTGGATTTTATTAGACAAGGGGCATAACTCTGCAAAAATACTTTCTGACACGACTCATTTTCGATAGGCATCTAGCACAGGTCAAGAGAAACAACTGTATCACATTAGGATGTTGTATATGGAAAGGTTCTAAAATTATCACAATAAATCATAAATGGATTTTTATTTGTAAAAAGGGGCATAACTCTGCAAAATATTGTCCGAGATGACTCATTTTCGATAGGCTTCTGATTTACATGAAGATAAATAGATGTAACAAGTTTGGTTGCTATGCATGAAACGGTTCTGTAGATATCGCGGTAACGGACGGACGGACGTACGTACGGACAGCCGTACATGATGACGACAATACCCCTAGGCCAAAGTTGACCGAGGGATAAAAAGCTGTATCTGCCCCTGGCATATCCCAGGTCCCAGAATAAAAGCATTAGCGCAATGCCAAATGGAAGCATTCTTCACATACTTTCATTTAAAGAAACTAAGAACTAAAGAACTAAGGTGAGAACAGAAACATACCTTGCAGCATTGGACCTTTCCAACATCGAAGCCAGAACTTCAGAATCTAGAGAAAACATCCAAATTTAGCAAGAATAAAGCCCATTGAGCATATATGGAAAGGTGGTCGGGAAGAGTAATGCTGTTGCAAGATTGGGGGATTCAATCCATTTCTGGTTAGCTTTTTCTTTGCATAAATGCATTTAAAGCTAAATATTTATCTTAACGAAATATACAAAAAATGATGAAGTTTCTGTAAATTTGGCATCAGATGACAAGACTATCAAATCAGATTGTATTGTACGATACTTCCAAACCACTTCATAATATTGATGTTAATGAAGAACATCAGTGGACAGAATGATGGAATAATGGAAGTGGCAGGGGGAACAATTTGGTTGGTTGATTGAAGTTTAACGTCACACCTAACCTTATTGGTCACACGGCGACGATGACCCAAACAAACATACCCTTACAAAACCCCATCCAAAACTGCAAAAAAAAAAAATTGAATTTCGAATTTTGAAACAGGGGAAACAAGGGAAGAATGTACAAATGTGATATTCTTGAATGGCCATTTCTTTCTCATATACAAGCTAGAATGGGATAATTGGACAATATATGTACATGTATGCCGAGATGCCATTTTGGAGCATTACAGGGTGGGACTGGAAGTGTTGCCACACACAGCAATGTCCACACTAATCTGTCACTCACGTGGTCATTTCCACATAGACGTTGCACAAATTTTCACTTTCCCTCAGCATACTTAATTGTGATTTTTATTTAGGCTATATTAATCAAAGTTTCAAGAAAGTAGGTTTTTTTGTCATCTGCAACTGTCGGGTTTTTAAAAATCTGCACTCGAATATGGATAAAATTCTGAAACATTTTTTACTAAAATGTACACCAAATTCATGATTTTACTCCAGACATAGAAACTTTTACTCAACAAAATGTTTCTTTGTTTTTTAAATACACCATCATGTCTAAGTTCCACAGATATATACCATTTTACAATTAAAGTAATTATTTCCAAAATAATTGAAAAATTTTACTGTGTGGTGTAGGTGTCCCGTCTGTCACAAAAACGGATGATTTTTTAGGATTTTCTTGAGTACAATAAATTTTAAGAAGGGAAAAAAGCCAATAACATCATTATTTATCTACTGTAACACCTCTCAACCATATTGACAGACACACAAGGCGCTCTTGTTGTATGATGTAAGATATATATTTCTATATAGTCCAAATGAATTGAAGAATCTGGTATGTTCTTCTGTGACGTCGATCATTCGCTATGACGTTGCAACAATCCATATTGTGATGACGTCACTCGCGATACCATTGTTGGCGGTCCAAATAACAAACGTCACAAGAGAACGTCATAATACAAATGTATCAAAATGTATATATTCATAGCGTCGCAAGCTATCGTATGGCTGCAGGATAAATCTGACCCCCTCTGCACTCCGCCCTCTACCGGTATGTCAGCAAAGTTGTTCCCCTTTATTATCCGTGACCGTCGGTATTGTAGCATTGATTTACATGATTAAAAAAAGTCTGGAAACAGGAAGATAATTTATAGGCCATGAGATAATGTCCCGTCTGTCACAATAAGTTGTCCTGTCTGTCACGTCACTAATTGGCAAAAATCCATAACTAATCTTCAACATAGAAAAACTGTTAACCCTAACTTTGATTACTTGATTAGTCCACTAACATCTGATTTACATTAAAAGTTGATTTTCATTTGAGAAGGAGATAGAAATCTATCTTGTCTATCCCTTTTTCAAATGCGTGGTCCCTGCTTGTCCCGTCTGTCACATTTGTCAATTCCAGGTGAAAAGAAAATATTAATAATAATTATTTCAATATTTCTATAAGTTAAAGGACAACTAGCTTACCACTGATAAGTTTTTGCTTAGATTTTTATTAACTTTAGTTTGGTAGAGAGTTGCGTTAACATCACAGGGTGGCTATCTATTGTCCCGTCTGTCATGCTGGAAATGACCACTCACCTGTGTCTGTCTTTTTCACTTCAATTTTCCAAGAGCGAAGAGAATATGGTTGATTGGTCCCTACTTTGGGGTGGATATACTAGGAAAGGAAGTAAAAATTAATGTTGTTCAATCTACTTGATCAATGAACATAAGAAATGAAGGGGCGACGACGACAACTCATGTTTTCTCATAATTTTCGATGAAAATATTGTTTTCCTGGAGTCACACTTCACTCAACACAATATAAAAACATTCATTCCCGATCTTAACCGCAAGAGTTTTCAAACTTTATACGGACCAGGAGCCAAAAATGGAGAATTGTCAGACCCGCAATAGCCGGTATTCGGGGACAACTCTTCTGCTGTTCCAATTAAAGATATTAAATGTCTATCTAAAATAATTAAAGGCAACTATTACAACTTCAATGTGCTCACCCTCCAGAGGCTTCGCTGTATTAAGTTCCTGATATCGGGGAAACCTTCACAAGTCACAATGAAACATACGATCGAGGGTTCTCGTCGTTCATAACCGTGCACATTAATAAATAATTTAGAAAAAACAATTTAATATCGTAAAATTATCATAGCCAGCTGAAACCTAATCAGTTCATCAGTCACCATGAAGGAAGCTCTCACCAAAGTTTGGCCAGGCAGGGTTTCATAGATTTGAAGATACACATCGGACAAGAATATATGTAGACGGACGAACAGACATACGTTCATGCCAACGACAAGAACACCGCAGTCATATGGACTGAGGGGTAAAAAAGGTTTTCCATGCTCATCAGATCATGTTGATACAGATAAGTTTATGTTATCAAAAGCTCTTATCGATGAATGATAAAAAATATTTTGCTATCAAATTAAAACTCAGCATTGTATTATTCAACTGATTGGATCCAAATTTCACTGCCTAAAACTAAAAGTAACTCACCATATCCAAGCATTCATCTTCTGTGTCACAGGAATTCTCGATAATTTCACATAGAGGACGACACACATACGGCCGTCCATCAGATCCAACCAAATGGATATCTGGTCTGGTTGGACTAACTCGACGTACAGCTCTTGTGACCTGTAATATAAGACACATCTCTAAGTACATTTCATTTGAATTCCATATTGAAGTGAAAAATAACTCTGCAACAATACGGATCAGAGATACATGTATGGGGTGCCCAATTGTTCGCTCCGGGACATACTAACGTCTTTCATAATTGGGACCAACTCCCACGCAATATAGTTGAGTAAATCCATATTAGAAGTTCCCAAGAGAGCTACAAATATTGGCTCTTTTGGGAGGTTGGTTGTAACAAAAATTCACTCGCGACTTTGGCGATTTACTCTATTGTTTAATACACACTGGCGAGTAACTGAACAATTCCGTCACCAGTTGTCATTTTTTAGTCGCCCTTGGCGAGTTGTCGACCGGGTTTCATGAGCCCACTCGTCTATGGTCTTTTTTTTTACCATCACGGCAGCCGCCCTGACTGAAGGGCCTGAATTTTGATGCGAATCCGCGAATCGACTCGCGTAAAGATTCGCCTGCTATGTAAAATAGAGAATCTAAGTTGATTCACCTTAAGTCCGACTCTAAAAATCTATTTATTACCCCAAAATGGGAAACGTCAGATCGAGAACGAAATTCTCTGGTACTGCTTTCGTTTTCATGCCAAGGGAAATAACTTTGTCTAATTTTTCCATCTGGATATGTGTCTTCGTTAACCATTGGCTATGGGTTACTGTGTTGACCAATCACTGAGCTCCTTAGTCCTGTGTCAACGTTGCGCTTGATTGTAACGGATTTGCACTCCTCTAGTCTTCGTAAAAATGGCGGACGGTGGGCAAAGTCGACAAGGCGACAAATTACGAGCCAAATACAAAGGCAAATTGTCAACGACGTGCTCAGTTACGGTTTGAGCGGCACAATGTACCTGATGAGGCAGAATTTGGCACATCATGTTGAATCCAACGGGCATACAAAATGCACTTGTCGAAACTGGCGAACCAGTGAACAAGGAAAAAAAATCTTACCAGAAACTTTCGGAGGTGCGAGAATTCTGACAAAAAATGCAATGAAGCGCCAGCGTTTATTTACTGTCTGTCCCTGATAATATGCAATGATGCGCCAGCGTTTATTTACTGTCTGTCCCTGATAATATTAGATCCAAGACGTTTTTGGCGATATTTCGGCGACAATTTATTGTAGAACATTGAAACTTCTCACAGTATATAAACTAAAAAATACAAATACAATCGGATTGAAATCTGTTAAGAATTTACGAAAATCCCCAATACCTACCATGTTATTTTGACCTGCCAATATTATAACTTGCAGACTTGACATAAAAAAATAACCCACAAATCTCCCATCTATTTTTTTTTTTTTTTTTGAATTTGTTGAGAACCACTGGAAGAATTTTCTTGATACTTTGCAATAAAATTATTACTTTTTAGTTCTACTGAGTGAAGTTTCAATGCCCTCCGATAACTCGTCTCCGAAATATGGCCGAAAACATCTCGGATATATTGTCTTGGACAGACAGTAAGGCGAAAAAAAAGCCTTACTACCAATTTGCAGAACAGAGCCACCATTACTGGATGAGTTACAGGTGTAACTGTGAAACAAAGAAAATAAAGTCTTTCTTTTTTCATGGAAATCATGTTTTTATTTCAGTTAATAGGGATGCAAGCTGTAATCAATACCAAAGTACTTGATAAAATTTAAACAAATTTAAGGGGAATTTGAAACCCGAAATTTCCAAATCTCGACATGAGAATCTTGATTCTCGCGGATCCTTTATGCGAGAATCAACTTGGATTCTCCTAAAATTTAACGAAATTCAGGCCCTGGACTGTACTTTCAGTTTTGGCTGACTGTCAAAGCTTTCACTTTCACCAGTCATGGATTTCTCGCGGTTCGACTGACCCAGATTTCTTGCTTGTAGCGTGTTTAGCATTTGGCTACCCCGCCTACAGGACGCAATGCATTGTGATGTGAACAACGGGAATGGCAACCTCCACGAGACTGGCTAACACCTACGCTCGATTGTGTCTTGTTTTTTTTATAATATGTTTACTTGTTCAAATTACAATACCCATCTGATAAAAACATTGGCCCCACGATAATTTTTTCAGATCGGAAAATCAGACGTCTGCAGCATTTTTTCTGCCGTGGATGGACGGTTTTACTGCGGCAAACTCTGCGGCAGTGCCAATTGCCGCAGTGAATTGCGAGGGCTGATGTAATATTGTACATACAGCCTGGTCTTCCTAATGCATTCTTGTGGGTGCATACACACAGCCTGGTCTCACATAATGCTGATGAATACATACAAGTAATATTGTACATACAGCCTGGTCTTCTTATTGTGAGTGAGCGAGTGAATAGGGTTTAACATCGCTTTCAACATTTTTTCAGATATATCACGACGGGGAAGGGAAGGGAGGGGAGGGGGAGGGGCAGGGGTACCTACTTGTAACAGAGCAGATCTAATGCTGCCATTTTATACTGCTGTCCCACTGAAATATCATGCCGTAGGCTAACATGACACCCCACTCAGTCACATTATACGGACACCGAGCGAACCAGTCCTTGTTCTATCCTCTTAATGCTGATCGTAAGCAAGGGAGCAACAAGTTCCATTTTTCAAGTGTTAGGTATGACCCGGCCTGGGATTGAACCCAGTACCTACCGCTTACGAGGCCGACGCTCTAACCATTAGACCACCGCAGCGCGGTTGCTTTATTGTGGGTGTATATATACAGCCTGGTCTCCATAATGCTGATGAATACACACATGTAATATTGTACATACAGCCTGGTCTTTCTAATGCTTTAGTGTGGGTGATATACACAGCCTGGTCTCCATAATGCTGATGAATACATACATGTAATATTGTACATACAGCCTGGTATTTCTAATGCTTTAGTGTGGGTGACATACAGCCTGGTCTCCATAATGCTGATGAATACATACATGTAATATTGTGCATACAGCCTGGTATTTCTAAAGCTTTAGTGTGGGTGATATACAGTCTGGTCTCCATAATGCTGATGAATACATACATGTAATATTGTACATACAGCCTGGTATTTCTAATGCTTTAGTGTGGGTGATATATACAGTCTGGTCTCCATAATGCTGATGAATACATACATGTAATATTGTGCATACAGCCTGGTCTTTCTAATGCTTTAGTGTGGGTGATATACACAGCCTGGTCTCCATAATGCTGATGAATACATACATGTAATATTGTACATACAGCCTGGTATTTCTAATGCTTTAGTGTGGGTGATATACACAGCCTGGTCTCCATAATGCTGATGAATACATACATGTAATATTGTGCATACAGCCTGGTCTTTCTAATCCTTTAGTGTGGGTGATATACAGTCTGGTCTCCATAATGCTGATGAATACATACATGTAATATTGTACATACAGCCTGGTCTTTCTAATGCTTTAGTGTGGGTGATATACAGTCTGGTCTCCATAATGCTGATGAATACATACATGTAATATTGTACATACAGCCTGGTCTTTCTAATGCTTTAGTGTGGGTGATATTCACAGCCTGGTCTCCATAATGCTGATGAATACATACATGTAATATTGTGCATACAGCCTGGTCTTTCTAATGCTTTAGTGTGGGTGATATACAGCCTGGTCTCCATAATGCTGATGAATACATACATGTAATATTGTACATACAGCCTGGTATTTCTAATGCTTTATTGTGGGTGATATACAGTCTGGTTTCCATAATGCTGACGAATACATACATGTAATATAGTGCATACAGCCTGGTATTTCTAATGCTTTAGTGTGGGTGATATACAGCCTGGTCTCCATAATGCTGATGAATACATACATGTAATATTGTGCATACAGCCTGGTCTTTCTAATGCTTTAGTGTGGGTGATATACAGTCTGGTCTCCATAATGCTGATGAATACATAATGTAATATTGTACATACAGCCTGGTCTTTCTAATGCTTTAGTGTGGGTGATCCTTGTCTCCCATAATGCTGATGAATACATACATGTAATATTGAACATACAGCCTGGTCTTTCTAATGCTTTATTGTGGGTGATATACAGTCTGGTCTCCATAATGCTGATGAATACATACATGTAATATTGTACATACAGCCTGGTCTTTCTAATGTTTTATTGTGGGTGATATACAGTCTGGTCTCCATAATGCTGATGAATACATACATGTAATATTGTACATACAGCCTGGTATTTCTAATGCTTTAGTGTGGGTGATATACACAGCCTGGTCTCCATAATGCTGATGAATACATACATGTAATATTGTACATACAGACTGGTCTTTCTAATGCTTTAGTGTGGGTGTATATATACAGCCTGGTCTTTCTAATGATTTAGTGTGAGTGTATGCACACATCCTGGTCTTTCTAATGCTTTAGTGTAGCTGTATGCACACATCCTGGTCTTTCTAATGCTTTATTGTGGGTGATATACACAGTCTGGTCTCCATAATGCTGATGAATACATACATGTAATATTGTACATACAGCCTGGTATTTCTAATGCTTTAGTGTGGGTGATATACAGTCTGGTCTCCATAATGCTGATGAATACATACATGTAATATTGTGCATACAGCCTGGTCTTCCTAATGCTTTAATGCCCCGAGGCCCGCCCCCTGTACAGACCTTCTGGTCTTTGATATATGTTGGCATTTGTGGGAAGTTGATGCTGGGTCGACATCGGGCCTTACAGGCTAGTCTTTTGTGTTAAATGCCATCATTTACATCTGATGAAGATACAGCTCACCAATCTTCAATGTACGTGTTGTCACAGCGAAACAGCTCACCAATTACCAGTATACGAGTTGTCAGAGCATTTCCATCATAGCTCTCTAGATTTGTATCTAATACCGCTTATGCCGGTGCTAGGGGCTGTGTGGTCATATCCAAGTTGCCACATGAACAGGTACAATAAAAGCGTACCTGAGATACAACACATATCGCTAATCGTTAGATTCTTGGTATGTGCTTTAGAATAGGTTAACCAGAAAACTATTCTGTGAAGTCATGTGACGCAGTCAGTATGTCGGCACCTCTTCCCACTTCCTTATATGTGTTGTAATTTAGTGTGGGTGTATATATACAGCCTGGTCTTCATAATATGGTGTTCCATTTCGGCCATTTTTTCCTCGTGCGTCGCAGGTGACAGGAAGGTTGATGTCGCCCATGACGTAGCCCTTCCCGTCGGCTTTTTCCGTTGCGTTGTTATAATGATAAGAGATACAACTCGACGCGACGTCGCCCTTTTTGAACACGTCACCCACGACGTCGCCCTTTCCGTCGCGCATCGCTTCCATCAACGCGACGTCGCCCTCCCCGTCGTCTTCTTATAGAGTTAATTGATAGAACGTGACGTGACATCGCCCTTTTTAAACGCAACGTCGCCCTTTCTGTCGCGCGGGCGCCGTCGCCTTCCGGTATTTTTGGACAAAATTGAGCTGCGCATGCTTAAGGCGCAGCTATTGCGATGTGGGTCGTATGTTGAAGCCACCATTTCACGAATCCGCTCTGCCACTATCGACGAAGAAAATGTCGGCGTAAATTAATAAAGCTTATCCTGCATTATCGTATAGCTGTTAAACGATATTAGTACAGGGTTCTTACTATTTCACAGTTAAGAAATTCCATGACTTTCCATGACTTTTTTGGACAAATTCCATGAGCTATCACTGTATTTTCTTTATCGAAAACATGATTTTCCCGGACCCGCGAACTTCATTTCGTGGAATGTCGCGTGTTGTCTGTGAAATTGCCAGAATCTTCCATCAGTGATCAGTTTTCATTTTACTATTTAGAAATTATTTTTCTTTAATCAGACCCCATTAACAATATTGATAAAACAGATTTATTGCTTTCTTGATTCTCTTTATTATATTATTCCATGTAAATTTCTACTTTTTCTGAGTAATTCCACTTAAGAGTAGCTTCCCTTCAGAGTTTTACAAATTTTACTAACACGAATTACCTCCCCTGGCTGTTGACAAGGCTTCGTTGACATCGTGCATATATTATTATTAAAATTTCACTTCACCTGTCGAAGTGCCACTTGCACTAGAGAAAGAGGTAGGCGTTGCTACACTGTCATCTTTATCACTGGTTGTAGTGGTTCTCTTGAATACTGACAACATCATTGATACGTTCTGCATTGCAACCACATGCTTCTTGCTGGCTGCCCATGTGGCTTTTGAATTTCACAGCTGCCTCACCTATGTTAGAAATATCAAAGCTTTTCCGGCAAAGTTACCTTGCAGTCGGCCTCGCCAGGGATCTTCCCACGTTCGAGCCACTGGCGAAAATTATCGTTACACAGCCACGATGGTCGAAAGGAGCACTTTCCTGGCATTGTTTCACACGGTCGCATTTTCCGTCCTTCCCGCTTCAGGATCTGCGCGTCACAAATGCATCCTGGGAGTTTAGGGGAATTCCAAGATGAGTTATCTCCCATGATGGAAGATTCTGGCAATGGGGTTCGCCAACTTGAACTTACGCCAGGTGGCTACGTGTACCAAGAGGTAAATGATGCATGTGCATGTCGTTTTTCTTGACATCACAAAGACAACATCATAATGTAACAACGTTATAATTGTTTGTTTTATGACGCCACGTCTTCTTTACCTGTTGGAGCACTAGCGCCGCCTAGCGTGGCTGGCAACATTCGACAAAATGAAGTTCGCGGGTCCGGGAAAATCACGTTTTCGGTAAAAAAAAATACAAATACTGGCGGACATTTTCAAGTTTCAGTTTATTTTTCCATGACCTCTAACAAAATTCAATGACTTGATACGAAATTCCATGACTTTTCAAGGCCTGGAAAACAATTGTCAATTCCATGACTTTTCAAGGATTTTTTAATGACCGTACGAGGCCTGTAGTACATGCTTGGAATGATACCTGTTATGAAATTATCTCTCGGAAAGTCTGTAACTCGCTGTGTTGTACTGTGCACATTATATTTTCACTTCCGAAAGATATGCGCAACCCCCACATCGGCACACGCGTGGATGTGTGTTTGGCTTTTATGTGTGCTTTTATGTGTTTTCATTTTTCAGATATCCTTCCGCCATTTTGACAGGAGCGGGTTTTCCAGCAACTCCCCAACACCCACACTTTACTTCGCGCCAAATTTACGTCATTCGAGGTCAAACAATCAAAAATAATTACAACAACCTTTTGGGCCAAAGATCTATTTGTTTCTGAGTCTTTCCTTTCAAAAATAGATCGGGGACTCTTGCAGAAAACATGCGAGAGTTCATGGTCACCAAAAGGCGCTGTATAAAACTGGCGGCCAGGCGCTCAAACTCGTATCGAGTGAAAAGTGAAGTCGCTCTCAGGCGCTCTCAGAATTCAAGCAATGTTTGAAGCAATTAAACTGACAAAGAATAACAACATTTTAGTTTCCTTGAGTGGCATTTAGAAGTTAAGTAAATAAACAAATTGCTCATGGATAACAACTTCTAGATTATTCAGGACAACGTTTCAATACAACTTGAGAACGATACTAGTACATGTAGTACCGGGATCGAAACGTCATCTAGAATAAACTAAGTTGTTATCCATAAGCAATTTGTTATCTAACATATTTAGTTGAATGTTCATGTCAGGCATGTTAGGAAGAAAATGTTACTTCACCTTGTTCAACACTGGGTATAGTTCGGGGGCTTCAGAATCTACACAATTTTCTTTCAGTACAGCAGGTGACTCTGCATTTAGGTGCAAATCCAACAGTGTAGATGGTTTGTCCAACAGCATGGCTGGTGGCTCATCAGTAGAATGTGGTTTGTCTGGCAGTGTGACTGGCGAATGAACAGTTAGTGTCACATCAGTCAGTGTAGCCGTGACTGGTGGCTCAAAATCTCGTGTCACTGTGAGTTTCTGTGTCTATAAATGGAAAGAATTCAGTCAATATACATGTATATTTCAATAGATTTTAATTTCATACAATACAAAAATAACACTAGAACTCGTGGACTTCGAAAACCCCATCCTATTTTGTAATAGGTATGTAATAGATCTGGGCTTTGTTCCTCATACTTATATGCCGAAATAATACCCTGTCATCATTGGACATGCTATCGGTGTGGCAGACAAAAAGGTCTAGTATGTATGTGGGTCACCCTTGAAGTGTCAGCAACAATGCTGATTGCTTGATTTATAGGTACTGTATCAATAGTTGATACCCATCTACCATGAGTTTGTTGGAGCCTGTGTCACTCTCCTGGTCGTTCCTGCCATCTTGGTCGAAGTGGTCTTGGGTTTGTCATCGCAAAAATAACAGCTCTATTAGGCTGTTCCATTAAGTGATCATAACCCATGAATTTGGAGAGGAATGACACAGCATTTAGGATAATAGATTTGCAAAGAATAGAACACGTGGAACACGGTAGAATACAGATCGGTCACAACTTGTAAAATCAGATGTGAAGCATTATAAAATACGAAGCTGCGCATCTGAAAACCCCTCGGCTCTGGGCGCCAGCCATTCATAATGTATTCAATTTGAAGCAAGACTTCAGGAAAACCAAGCGACAAATATACAGACTATGAAAAAATTTGCCATTAGAAATGGCCTCTACGGTTTATGTCCAATCAGAGAAGTCGGTATTCATTACATAAGTCTGTTGATGCATCGATGATGTATACCAAATTTTGTCATAGAGCATTTGAAAATTATCAGAGATAGAGATCATTAATGATTTCGCATAAATTAAAGACGGCCGCGCGGCCCATCCTTCCCACCACTCAGAGAAACTGATGTGGTTATTCATTACAAGTGTCTTGATACATGGATGCTGTATACCAAGTTTCATATAGAACACTGAAATGGTATCAAAGATATACATCATCAAAGATTTTGCATAAATTAAAGATGGCCACCAACAAATGACCAAGGTTTCCGCCCAATCAGAAACACCAGAACTGCCATTTATCGTAAGTCTATTGATGCATCGATGATATATGCCAAATTGTACATCGAGCACTCGAACGGTATCAGAGATAGAGATCATTAATGATTTCGCATAAATTAAAGATGGCCGCCCATCCTTCCTGCCACTCAGAGGAACTGATGTGGTTATACATTGCAGGTCTCTTGATACATCGATGCTGTATACCAAGTTTCGTATAGAACACTTGAATGGGTGAGTGAGTGAGTGAATATGATTTAACGTCGCTTTCAACTATATTTCCGTCATATCACGACGTTGGGTCCTATTCCTTTTCACACCCGGGAACCACACGGGTGGGGTTCCTATTCCTTTTCACACCCGGGAACCCCACGGGTGCCTCAGTTAGTCGCCTCTTACGACAAGCTGTCTGAGGAGCTGACGCCTATTCTTACCATGACCTGCGGTGTGCACAACGACATCCCAGGTCAATCCCCGGAAGCCCCACGGGGCACACTTGAATGGTATCAAAAATATATCATTAAAGATTTTGCATAAATTAAAGATGGCCGCCAAGGTTTCCACCGAATCAGGGAAACTGGTTTGGTCATTCCTTTGAAGTTTCTTGATGCATCGATAATCTATATCAAGTTCACACACGGAACAGTGAAATGGTACCTAAGATACACAAGATTAATGATTTTGCATAAATTAAATATGGCCGTCAAAGTTTCCAACCGATCAGGTCCAGATTCAATAGGGTTCTGGGTCATGAGCATATGGATATGCAGTGAAAGTTTGGTGTGCCTAGGGTAAGTCGTTCTAAAGATATCTTGGTAACGAGAAAGCTGTGATGGTTTCGCATAAATTAAAAATGGCCACCAAAGTTTCCAACCAATCAGGTCCAGATTCAATAGGGTTCTGCGTCACGCGCATACGGATGTGCACTGCAAGTTTGGTGTGCCTAGGTTAAGTCGTTCTGAAGATATCTTGGTAACGAGAAAGGTGTGACGGAGGGACGGACGGACAGACGGACGGACGGACAGACGGACAGACGTACATGACGACGACAATGCCCTTTGGCCAAATTTTGGCCGAGGGGTAAAAACTGTGTTTTCCGTTTCTCAATGTCTTTTCGGACGGGAGAAAATCATGCAGGGGCATTGTTCGCAGAATCACATGGTCAGTAAATTGAAAATATTCTCAGAAATCAATTGTTTTGATTATTCCACTTTGGTATAGGGTTGTTAAGTATGTACTCATCTCGCATTTATTCTTTCGACTCGCACACCACAGAAAGCTAAGGCCGGCTGTGTTAGTACCTGTGTTTCGGGTCAGCCGCCCACATTGAATTTACCGATATTACGTGTGTATGGTATAACATGCGCCTTGATTTTTTCTGAACAATGCTGTATATTTCAAACTTGACAAAGGTTACATGTATCAGGCAATTTTGTGGGAAATTTACTAACCAAGATCTAAAACTTTTGTGTCTTCCTCATCACATTTTCCATAAACACCGTCGATCTTTATTTCGTCGACTGTAACGCAAATCATGCTTCATCAGGATGGTAAACATGGTAAATATAGGGAACCCAGTTCAGTCACGTAATATTGTGGAGGTACATGGTTCCCGACTCGCACAATGGTGAGGTCACTGTCCCGAGATATGATATAAAATTCGGATTCCGTCGACGCGGTGGAAGAGGACCGCATATGTTTTGGGGAATTAAACAAATTAGTCAGGCAGAGATTCTGTAAACAATTTATTGTCTTCCAATAATATCTTTCAATATTTAGTGCGAGTAAATATAAACATCGAAACTGAAGAAATTAGGGATTTCACAAATGAAAATGGTATTGCTGATCCGGGAGTGTTCTCAGTCGTGGTTTTGCATTTACATTCGTTCAGCATTCGTCGGGCGCCATGATGGATATCGGGGTGGAGGAATATATCTGTCTTAAAATTGCCTCAAGCAAACCCATGGAAATGTATTTGGATTGGAGGGGGGTGGCAGTTAATAAAAACATAACATTCAAACAGTTAGTCCAGCAAATCCAAGTAGCAGGGAATAAAATAACCGGTGATCCGGTTCAACTACCCAGCTCAAACAAAAATGTCAAAATCAAAAACAATTTTTTTTTTGCTGCCATGTTTTTTTTATTTCGTGTTGATTTTATGATGTGTTGTGTTGATTGATTTTTCATCAGCAGCTGACCTGAAACATAGGTTTAAACACAGTCGGCCTAAGGAATATTGGGGGAAAATGCAATTTAAACTGAACTGATTACCGTAGCTGTTCGTATTTGGATCATAATATTTAAGCTGGGAAGGGGTTTGGGGGGGGGGGGAGGGAGGCTGGTCATTTGTATGGCAGGTATAATTTGTTTATGGGGCAAAAGGGCGAATTTGAAATTTTCATGGCTCCAATAATTTGCTTGCAAAAATGTTGCGAATGGATCAAGGACGGAATGAAGCTTCAAGAAACATAGGGGGTGTCAGAGCAATTGTCAAGACAGTACAGAAAAATTGATAATCAAGCTACATTTCCTGTGCAACTGCATGGCATTTAACCAGCATTTCTCTGAATATTCTCAATAAATTTATTGATCACCAAGTGATAACTGTAACAAAAATCAAAATATGTCTGTTTCCGGAAACAGGCTAGGAAACATTTGAATAGGTAGGGCAAAAAATTTGTTTTGTTGGAAAAAAATAACTTATTATATTTTATTTTTTTAGCACATGTTTAATCCCTCTGATTTGAGCTGTTTGAGACAAGAAACGAGAAGAGATCTTTGAACACGCGATTTCTCAAAGAACGAAAAAATTTGACTTCACAATTTGATAAATAAGTTTGCTTGAATCTTCGGGGTTTATTTCAACGCAATGTATTCAAATAAAACAAAATCGGCAAACAGGTTTTCTAGCAGAGAAATGATATAGATTTTGATTGTCAGTTGCCGATTTCGTTCAAGGAAAAATATCAGTTCACTTGCTTGTGCCATTTCAAGCCAGCAACTACGTATCTTTCTTCCGAATTTGACAGAGAATATGTTAAAACTGCCCTAGTAATAGTTATCAGGTCAACTAGTATAAACGTCGGTAAGTTTTTCATTCCCTGATCTAGAAGTGTGCTTTATTCAAGCCCGTTTATTCCTCATCGCCAGGCCATGCTGACCTGCCATGCTGGAAGAACATCACACTTTACGGTTGTCGCAAAACCAGGCACTCTCCTGCTCAAGAGATATGAGTATAGCTAACACTTTGATTACCATCATCACCTCTGTGCAGAGACTGATCGCTTCACAAATACCCGTGATATATCTATCCGGGCAAGTTCGTCAATCTCTTAACGTACAAGAACAACAATATCCACATTCCGTGTAAAAATTACCCTACCAATTTCGAGCATTTCTTCGCAAAAAAAAAAGTTTTAATTCTTATCTGCCATCGCCCAAAAACTATACAGACTCACAACATTACAATTGTGACCAACTAGGCAAGTTTCAGTGCCCAAGTCTTCCTAGTAATTCCGCTCTTGATGTACAAAGTTTTCTACAGCTCAATGGCGGCCCCCATGGCCAAGGACGATGGGGTTAATGAATAGAACATAGGCTTACCATTTCCTTCTGATTCCATTAGAATCCTGATCGAAAAGTCTGAGAAGTTGAACACGCTGCCTGCAAATTTAGAGATGGCGGAAGTGACGAGTGTTAACCGCAAGCTTCGCGCTCTGAGATAATTCCTCTGCGAGGAGCTCCGCAAATAAGCGTTCATTTCATGATTTCCTGGACAGTAATGTCATGCCATCGCGGATTTGGTCTCTTCCTCTCGATCTTCAATTTAGCGTAGTTGTTCCATGTCTGACAAAGTCGGAAATAATTTCTAGTTCTACTAGAAGATAAACATAAATCAAGGGTTTGGCTTCGTCCTTGGTAAACTTCGTCACAAGAGCTGGTGAAAAAATGTCAGTCCATATAGTGCCGGCCTCGTTGACAGTTACATCATCTGTTTTTATCTTCCAATCCACTGATTATATCACTGAAGCCGTCATTTGATATTCCTACATCTATATCCGACGTAGTGAATCCTAAAAACTCGCTACTGTCGCTGTCAAGAATCAGAATTTCGCGCTGTATTTTCCATCAAAACTCCAGCGTCAGCCATTTTGACAGGAGCAGGTTTTCCAGCAACTCCCCAACACCCACACTTTATTTCGCGCCAAATTTACGTCATTCGAGGTCAACCAATCAAAAATAATTACAACAACCTTTTGGGCCAATGATCTATTTGTTTCTGAGGCTTTCCTTCCAAAAATAGATCGGGGACTCTTGCAGAAAATATGCGAGAGTTCATGGTCACCAAAAGGCGCTGTATAAAAATGGCGGCCAGGCGCTCAAACTCGTATCGAGTGAAAAGTGACAAGTCGCCATCAGGCGCTCTCAGACTTCAAGCAATGTTTGAAGCAATGAAACTGACAAAGAATAACAACATATTAGTTTCCTTAAGTGGCATTTAGAAGTTGAGAAGTAAATAAACAAATTGCTTATGGATAACAACTTCTAGATTATTCAGGACAACGTTTCGATACAACTTGAGAATGATACTAGTACCTGGATCGAAACGTCATCTAGAATAAACTACGTTGTTATCCATAAGCAATTTGTTATCTAACATATTGATTGAATGTTCATGTCAGGCATGTCAGGAAGAAAATGTTACTTCACCTTGTTCAACACTGGGTATAGTTCGGGGGCTTCAGAATCCACACAATTTTCTTTCAGTACAGCAGGTGACTCTGCATTTAGGTGCAAATCCAACAGTGTAGATGGTTTGTCCAACAGCATGGCTGGTGGCTCATCAGTAGAATGTGGTTTGTCGGGCAGTGTGACTGGCGAATTAACAGTTAGTGTCACATCAGTCAGTGTAGCAGTGACTGGTGGCTCAAAAGCTGGTGTCACTCTGAGTCTCTGTGTCAAAATGGAAAGAATTCAGTCAACATACATGTATATTTCAATAGATTTTAATTTCATACAATACAAAAATAACATGAATAGAACATAGGCTTATCAAACACATTTTTTTATCAAACTTGTATCGAGTGAAAAGTGACAAGTCGCCATCAGGCGCTCTCAGACTTCAAGCAATGTTTGAAGCAATGAAACTGACAAAGAATAACAACATATTAGTTTCCTTAAGTGGCATTTAGAAGTTGAGAAGTAAATAAACAAATTGCTTATGGATAACAACTTCTAGATTATTCAGGACAACGTTTCGATACAACTTGAGAATGATACTAGTACCGGGATCGAAACATCATCTAGAATAAACTACATTGTTATCCATAAGCAATTTGTTATCTAGCATATTAGTTGAATGTTCATGTCAGGCATGTCAGGAAGAAAATGTTACTTCACCTTGTTCAACACTGGGTATAGTTCGGGGGCTTCAGAATCTACACAATTTTCTTTCAGTACAGCAGGTGTCTCTGCATTTAGGTGCGAATCCAACAGTGTAGATGGTTTGTCCAACAGCATGGCTGGTGGCTCATCAGTAGAATGTGCTTTGTCGGGCAGTGTGACTGGCGAATTAACAGTTAGTGTCACATCAGTCAGTGTAGCAGTGACTGGTGGCTCAAAAGCTGGTGTCACTCTGAGTCTCTGTGTCAAAATGGAAAGAATTCAGTCAACATACATGTATATTTCAATAGATTTTAATTTCATACAATACAAAAATAACATGAATAGAACATAGGCTTATCAAACGCATTTACCTGTAATATCATGGGTGTGCACTACTTCCTTGATTCATGAACATACATTTTACGCTGCAGACCTCTTTTTAATGTAGCGGCTCATTCGATTAAACATACTACCGTGTTTTTCTTTTCAAACTACATGTAAGTCTATGAAATATTATTCGTAAACCCATTTAAGGTTCCTTTTTCATTATGAATTTTTGTCAGAAAAGCTAAATGTATATTCAGTCTATAAAAAAACTACGTTGTTTATCTTTTTGTAATGTGTCTGTAAATATTTGTAATTCAAATATAAGGACTGTTTTTGTTGATCAAAGTGTGCCTCGAATAAGGCCAAACTAATGTTTATTTTTTTTGAGTAATCCATAAGAAAATAAATTTTCATTTACTCACTAAAAGTTTCTTAATTTTTAATTACTTTCGGGGTTAGTTCGATTTTCTTAGTGCAAGAGGTGACAGCCTTATGTTCAATTTAACCAAGTCGAAAAAATAAAGTAGTAAAAACCATACGACAACTCACCTTCTTCCTTAATCCACAAAATGTTAAATCTTCAAGATCAACAGTACAGGTTTTATATCTCTGAAAAATACAGAAATGAAGAACTAAATTCATTGTATGAAGAAGGTACAGCGCATCACGTTAGGGCACACCGGTTCTCGTCAGATTACCAAGTTAAGCAGCGTTGAGCTCGGTCAATACTTGCTTGAGGAACCAGGTGCTGTACTGGCTGGGCTGATCATTGTCCAGGATAATAGGAACTGTGGACACTCGTGTTCTGGCACATGTAGGCACCGGTGTGATATGAATGAAAGAAGCATTCTGAGAACCCCGACAGCTCGCCTTGCGGGGTCATCCTCCGAAGGTGCAGCAGTATTGAATGCATAATGTAGAGCAAACAATAACGTCTGGAATATGTGATGTGGTACAGACAATAATGTCTGGAATAGATTATCTGGTACAGGCAATAACATCAGTCCCATGTGGGATTACTGGTATATAACTTAGTTTATCGCATGTAGGATGGATAGGTTAGTGCCGTCGGATTATTTTCGCACACCTAACTCGAGAATTTGGTGTGCGAGCGCTATAGCACACCCCAAATGGCGAGGCCTGTATTACAATACCTGTACCACACCCGAGTACTCAGTAACCTCACTAAAATAACCTTGCATATTCACCCAAGCTATATGCCTACCAAGTTCCATCTCTGTCCGATGCATCATTCAAAAGTTATCGCAACCACAGACAAACACTCAACAGGTTACACAGGATAGCCTCTAAAATGCATATCAAGATTTTTTCCACTGCAAACAAACTCAAACTAGAGCATAGTCTGAGGGATGCACACATTTGATCAAAATGATCTGTAAGGCTGCCAACAAGATAACCCCCCCGACCCCTAAGGCATAGATACATGTTGGTGGTTAACGTTTCACGGTTAAGTTCATTTACAATGCGTTTGGTGGCATGATGGTATGTAACTAGTTGACAATGAGACCTTGCTTGTTCATGACTGCGGTTAACGGATTCTCTACGAGGTCTCATGGTATGGTAGCTGCATACCAAATTTGAGAGAAATCCAAGTAGCGGTTGTCACGTTATGTTCCGGAAATGAAATGTCACAGACCAACTGAGAAAACTCTGTCCTTATTAGGTGGCGCCACCCGTAGATGCACATGCACCAAACGCAATCCCAAGGGAGGTCTCATGGTATGGTAGATACATACAAAATTTGAGAAGAATCCAGTTAGCTGTTGTCAAGTTATGCTCCGGAAATGAAATGTTACAGACCGGCAAGAGAAAGTTTTGACCCTTGGTGGTGCCACCTGTAGACGCACATGCGCCAAACGCAATCCCGAGTAAGGTCTCATGGTATGGTAGCTGCATACCAAATTTGAGAGGAATCCAATCAACGGTTGTCAAGTTATGCTCCGGAAACAAAATGTTATGGACCGACTGGAGGAAGCTTTGAACCTAGGTGGCGCCACCTGTAGACGCACATGCGCCAAACGCAATCCCAAGCGAGGTCTCATGGTATGGTAGCTGCACACCAAATTTGAGAGAAATCCGAGTAGCGTTTGTCAAGTTATGCTCCGGAAATGAAATGTTACAGATGGCAGGGGCAGATACAGCTTTTTAATTTGGGCACCTTTTGGCGGGGGGTCTGGGGCCCTAGGCGGGCCCCAGCCGCTAGATGTTCTCAGATGCTCTAAAACGCATTTCCAGACAATAAATTTCCATATGAGATGTCAATTGTTACAGAAAAATTGTCAAAAATGTTATATTACATCCCAATTTTCATGAAAAAAAAATGTTATATTATCATGAGAAAATAAGTTTTTTTGCAGATTTAGACTTTTGAGAAGATATTCTATGAATTCCGCAAGATCATTAATGATTTCGCATAAATTAAAGACGGCCGCGCGGCCCATCCTTCCCACCACTCAGAGAAACTGATGTGGTTATTCATTACAAGTGTCTTGATACATGGATGCTGTATACCAAGTTTCATATAGAACACTGAAATGGTATCAAAGATATACATCATCAAAGATTTTGCATAAATTAAAGATGGCCACCAACAAATGACCAAGGTTTCCGCCCAATCAGAAACACCAGAACTGCCATTTATCGTAAGTCTATTGATGCATCGATGATATATGCCAAATTGTACATCGAGCACTCGAACGGTATCAGAGATAGAGATCATTAATGATTTCGCATAAATTAAAGATGGCCGCCCATCCTTCCTGCCACTCAGAGGAACTGATGTGGTTATACATTGCAGGTCTCTTGATACATCGATGCTGTATACCAAGTTTCGTATAGAACACTTGAATGGGTGAGTGAGTGAGTGAATATGATTTAACGTCGCTTTCAACTATATTTCCGTCATATCACGACGTTGGGTCCTATTCCTTTTCACACCCGGGAACCACACGGGTGGGGTTCCTATTCCTTTTCACACCCGGGAACCCCACGGGTGCCTCAGTTAGTCGCCTCTTACGACAAGCTGTCTGAGGAGCTGACGCCTATTCTTACCATGACCTGCGGTGTGCACAACGACATCCCAGGTCAATCCCCGGAAGCCCCACGGGGCACACTTGAATGGTATCAAAAATATATCATTAAAGATTTTGCATAAATTAAAGATGGCCGCCAAGGTTTCCACCGAATCAGGGAAACTGGTTTGGTCATTCCTTTGAAGTTTCTTGATGCATCGATAATCTATATCAAGTTCACACACGGAACAGTGAAATGGTACCTAAGATACACAAGATTAATGATTTTGCATAAATTAAATATGGCCGTCAAAGTTTCCAACCGATCAGGTCCAGATTCAATAGGGTTCTGGGTCATGAGCATATGGATATGCAGTGAAAGTTTGGTGTGCCTAGGGTAAGTCGTTCTAAAGATATCTTGGTAACGAGAAAGCTGTGATGGTTTCGCATAAATTAAAAATGGCCACCAAAGTTTCCAACCAATCAGGTCCAGATTCAATAGGGTTCTGCGTCACGCGCATACGGATGTGCACTGCAAGTTTGGTGTGCCTAGGTTAAGTCGTTCTGAAGATATCTTGGTAACGAGAAAGGTGTGACGGAGGGACGGACGGACAGACGGACGGACGGACAGACGGACAGACGTACATGACGACGACAATGCCCTTTGGCCAAATTTTGTCCGAGGGGTAAAAACTGTGTTTTCCGTTTCTCAATGTCTTTTCGGACGGGAGAAAATCATGCAGGGGCATTGTTCGCAGAATCACATGGTCAGTAAATTGAAAATATTCTCAGAAATCAATTGTTTTGATTATTCCACTTTGGTATAGGGTTGTTAAGTATGTACTCATCTCGCATTTATTCTTTCGACTCGCACACCACAGAAAGCTAAGGCCGGCTGTGTTAGTACCTGTGTTTCGGGTCAGCCGCCCACATTGAATTTACCGATATTACGTGTGTATGGTATAACATGCGCCTTGATTTTTTCTGAACAATGCTGTATATTTCAAACTTGACAAAGGTTACATGTATCAGGCAATTTTGTGGGAAATTTACTAACCAAGATCTAAAACTTTTGTGTCTTCCTCATCACATTTTCCATAAACACCGTCGATCTTTATTTCGTCGACTGTAACGCAAATCATGCTTCATCAGGATGGTAAACATGGTAAATATAGGGAACCCAGTTCAGTCACGTAATATTGTGGAGGTACATGGTTCCCGACTCGCACAATGGTGAGGTCACTGTCCCGAGATATGATATAAAATTCGGATTCCGTCGACGCGGTGGAAGAGGACCGCATATGTTTTGGGGAATTAAACAAATTAGTCAGGCAGAGATTCTGTAAACAATTTATTGTCTTCCAATAATATCTTTCAATATTTAGTGCGAGTAAATATAAACATCGAAACTGAAGAAATTAGGGATTTCACAAATGAAAATGGTATTGCTGATCCGGGAGTGTTCTCAGTCGTGGTTTTGCATTTACATTCGTTCAGCATTCGTCGGGCGCCATGATGGATATCGGGGTGGAGGAATATATCTGTCTTAAAATTGCCTCAAGCAAACCCATGGAAATGTATTTGGATTGGAGGGGGGTGGCAGTTAATAAAAACATAACATTCAAACAGTTAGTCCAGCAAATCCAAGTAGCAGGGAATAAAATAACCGGTGATCCGGTTCAACTACCCAGCTCAAACAAAAATGTCAAAATCAAAAACAATTTTTTTTTTGCTGCCATGTTTTTTTTATTTCGTGTTGATTTTATGATGTGTTGTGTTGATTGATTTTTCATCAGCAGCTGACCTGAAACATAGGTTTAAACACAGTCGGCCTAAGGAATATTGGGGGAAAATGCAATTTAAACTGAACTGATTACCGTAGCTGTTCGTATTTGGATCATAATATTTAAGCTGGGAAGGGGTTTGGGGGGGGGGGGAGGGAGGCTGGTCATTTGTATGGCAGGTATAATTTGTTTATGGGGCAAAAGGGCGAATTTGAAATTTTCATGGCTCCAATAATTTGCTTGCAAAAATGTTGCGAATGGATCAAGGACGGAATGAAGCTTCAAGAAACATAGGGGGTGTCAGAGCAATTGTCAAGACAGTACAGAAAAATTGATAATCAAGCTACATTTCCTGTGCAACTGCATGGCATTTAACCAGCATTTCTCTGAATATTCTCAATAAATTTATTGATCACCAAGTGATAACTGTAACAAAAATCAAAATATGTCTGTTTCCGGAAACAGGCTAGGAAACATTTGAATAGGTAGGGCAAAAAATTTGTTTTGTTGGAAAAAAATAACTTATTATATTTTATTTTTTTAGCACATGTTTAATCCCTCTGATTTGAGCTGTTTGAGACAAGAAACGAGAAGAGATCTTTGAACACGCGATTTCTCAAAGAACGAAAAAATTTGACTTCACAATTTGATAAATAAGTTTGCTTGAATCTTCGGGGTTTATTTCAACGCAATGTATTCAAATAAAACAAAATCGGCAAACAGGTTTTCTAGCAGAGAAATGATATAGATTTTGATTGTCAGTTGCCGATTTCGTTCAAGGAAAAATATCAGTTCACTTGCTTGTGCCATTTCAAGCCAGCAACTACGTATCTTTCTTCCGAATTTGACAGAGAATATGTTAAAACTGCCCTAGTAATAGTTATCAGGTCAACTAGTATAAACGTCGGTAAGTTTTTCATTCCCTGATCTAGAAGTGTGCTTTATTCAAGCCCGTTTATTCCTCATCGCCAGGCCATGCTGACCTGCCATGCTGGAAGAACATCACACTTTACGGTTGTCGCAAAACCAGGCACTCTCCTGCTCAAGAGATATGAGTATAGCTAACACTTTGATTACCATCATCACCTCTGTGCAGAGACTGATCGCTTCACAAATACCCGTGATATATCTATCCGGGCAAGTTCGTCAATCTCTTAACGTACAAGAACAACAATATCCACATTCCGTGTAAAAATTACCCTACCAATTTCGAGCATTTCTTCGCAAAAAAAAAAGTTTTAATTCTTATCTGCCATCGCCCAAAAACTATACAGACTCACAACATTACAATTGTGACCAACTAGGCAAGTTTCAGTGCCCAAGTCTTCCTAGTAATTCCGCTCTTGATGTACAAAGTTTTCTACAGCTCAATGGCGGCCCCCATGGCCAAGGACGATGGGGTTAATGAATAGAACATAGGCTTACCATTTCCTTCTGATTCCATTAGAATCCTGATCGAAAAGTCTGAGAAGTTGAACACGCTGCCTGCAAATTTAGAGATGGCGGAAGTGACGAATGTTAACCGCAAGCTTCGCGCTCTGAGATAATTCCTCTGCGAGGAGCTCCGCAAATAAGCGTTCATTTCATGATTTCCTGGACAGTAATGTCATGCCATCGCGGATTTGGTCTCTTCCTCTCGATCTTCAATTTAGCGTAGTTGTTCCATGTCTGACAAAGTCGGAAATAATTTCTAGTTCTACTAGAAGATAAACATAAATCAAGGGTTTGGCTTCGTCCTTGGTAAACTTCGTCACAAGAGCTGGTGAAAAAATGTCAGTCCATATAGTGCCGGCCTCGTTGACAGTTACATCATCTGTTTTTATCTTCCAATCCACTGATTATATCACTGAAGCCGTCATTTGATATTCCTACATCTATATCCGACGTAGTGAATCCTAAAAACTCGCTACTGTCGCTGTCAAGAATCAGAATTTCGCGCTGTATTTTCCATCAAAACTCCAGCGTCAGCCATTTTGACAGGAGCAGGTTTTCCAGCAACTCCCCAACACCCACACTTTATTTCGCGCCAAATTTACGTCATTCGAGGTCAACCAATCAAAAATAATTACAACAACCTTTTGGGCCAATGATCTATTTGTTTCTGAGGCTTTCCTTCCAAAAATAGATCGGG